>PQXP01000152.1:0-55455 GCA_002973495.1 Apiotrichum akiyoshidainum
CTCCTGGGTGTCAAACATGACCCACTGGTTCTTGACCATCTCCCAGAGCAGCACAAGAGTCCACTCGATGTGGTCCTGAGGCTGAGGGTCAGTTTCAAACACTTGCTGAAAAACGCACCTGTCTCGGCTCCAGGAACGAGAGCACGGCGTGCAGCAGGCGGTCAAACAGCCGGTCGTCCACCCATATGAGACGCTGGGCCGCAATGTCACCCTCGTCCGGCTGGCCCGGGAGCGCAATCGTGTGCTGCTCCGAGAACGCCGTCAGGCGCTGGAGATTGACAATGTCCGGGCGCCCAGCAGCGAGATTGTGAACGTCCTCCTCGACCATGTACGCTTCCGTGAGCTGCTCCTTGCGGTACGGGCGGACCTGCTCAAGGCCTGTGGTCAGTTTTGTGAAGGAAACATGAACTCACGCTCGCGGCGCTGCGCCCACCAGCTGCGCTCAGTGTTCCTTCCCTCGATGCGCTTGAGCACCTTGGGCGTCATGGCCTGAGGCGAGTCCTCCCACACCTGGCGGCGGCCGCCAGAGCCGTTACGCGGGGTGCGGTACGGGCCGCCCTGCTGCATAGGCGTGTTGTGGGGCAGGTTGGGGCGCACACCGGGGCGCGCAGGCGTGATTGGGGCCTGGAAGCCCATCGGCATCTGATCGTCGTCAAAGTCAAGCAGCTGCTGAGCGGCTGACAAGCCCTGGGCAACCTGCGCACGGCGCGCCTCGTCCGCGGCGTCGATCGGGGGACGGTTGAAAAACTCGTTGCGGCCGCCCATCGGAGAAGTTGTAGCTGTCGGCGACGGCAGTCCGTGCGACATGGGCGAGTACGGGTCGGCAGGAGGAGGGGAGATCAAGGCCTCGTGCGGGCGCGTCTTGACAAAACGCTGCTGCTGCACCGGCGTACGCAGATTCGAAACGGCACCAGACGCGTCGCTCGATGTAGTGCTGGGACGCATGCCGCTGGGGCTGCGGAACGGCAGGTGCATCGACTCCATCAGCGACGGCGGGCTGCGGGACAGGGACCGCACAAGGCTCGGGGAGCGGGAGCGGCCAGAGGAGTTGGATGGGGTTGGGGACTTGACCGTAGGAGAGCCAGAGGCCATGGGACGCGGCACGCCGCCGGATCCGGAGACTCGCCGCGCGGCCTTGATGTCACTCGGCGACTTGGATGGGCTCAGGCGGGGGATAGAGCTTGCGCTGGAGGGCGACATGGTCTTGTCGTCCACCACCATCTTCTCCGGTGACGGGATCAACTGGGGCTGGGCGGGGCGGGGCGAAATCTGCGGCGGGATCGGCGAGACAATGTTGTGCTCCGTAGTTGTCGGTGGCGGGGAAGCAATTATCTCCATAGGCTGGTCCTCAAGGGCGGACGCCTCCGGCCTAGGCGGCGAAGCCACAAGCGACGCGGAGACGAATGTGTGGGCGGCAGGAGCAAGCCCACGGGGGAAGGCAGGCGACGGCGATGCGGGGTCAAGCGGCAGGTCACGGAAGCGGCGGAGCGGGCCGGGAGTGGCCGGCTCGGGGGTACCAAAGGCAGCAGTGGTAGCCGCAGGCGCAGCAGCCGCTGGAACGACTGCATTACCGTTGCTTTCCGCCTCCTTCTCCTTCTGCTCGGCTGCGGCGCGCTCGGCAGCAAGCTCGGCTGCGCGGGCACGCTTGGCAGCCAGAATAGCGGCGCTCGCGCGCACCTGCGGACGCACGGCCGAGGCCTTGGCAGGTGTAGCTGGCGCACTGGCTGTACCGCCGCTGTTCGCCTTCTCAAGCTGCTTACGCGCTGTCGGGTCGAGCGAGTCCATGAGCGCCCCGCCGCGCTTCGGCCACACCTTCTGGAAGCTCCAGAACGCCGCGCGCGACTGCTCGCGCGCCTGAGGGTTGACATCCGCCAATCCCTTCTTGATTCCCTGCTCGATCTGGTCTACCGCGCCGGGAATCGACTCGACCGTGCCCGGGCTCCTGACGATCGTGTCGAGCAGCACCTTCAAGTGTGCGGCGCCGTACTGGCGCGTCTGAACGCTCTTGTCCTGTATCGCCAGCAGGATGTGGCCAACCAACACGCGGTGCGCCGTGCCATACTTGATCATCGCCGTAACCGCGCGCTGCGACCGTTCCGCGATGATGCGCTTCGTAAAACCACTGCCTGTCAGCACATTCACACAATATTCACCTACGCCATCTTTCCCAGTGTCGGCAGCAGAGGCTCAACAAACTGGTCAAACGAGCTGCCAAGATTCTCGGCGAGCTCCTGGACCAACCCGCACGCGTGCTGCGCCACTGTGGTGCGCAGACTCAAAAGCTGAATGTCAGCACAGGCACAAAAAGCAACACGCACGGTCTTCGCAATGCCGTCCAGGATGCCGCCCTTCAGTCCTGCGAGGAAGGCATCGGGAAGCTGTGAGAAGACCTTGCCTCGCAGCATGCCACGGATTCGAAGGAGGTTGCGCTCACGCGGTCCCCAGTTGTGCTCAGTCTCCTTGTTCTGCCCTGTTAGCTCCGTCAAGTCTAGGACGTACGGCAAAGGATGGCAACATGGCCTTGAACTCGCTGTCGAGGTCCTTGGCGCTTGCAATCTTGGGTCAGTGGAGGGCAAGTTTCGAGCTTACATAGACGACGGGCACGTCCTCCGCGGGGGTAGTCGCACCAGAGCGCAGGCCACCCGCCTCCTTCGGGGCCTCAGCCTCAGCAGACGTTGTGGTCGGTGCGGCAGCCGGGGGCGCAAGAATACGGTTCAGGATGGCGTCCGAGATGGACCGCCGCACGTTGCGCTGCAGCATGAGCTTCTTGAGCTCTGAGCGGGCAGCCGGTGGGGCTGGTGGGGACAGGAGCACTATGACAGTCTGTGGTCAGCTACGCACATCAAGACCAACGTACCTCCTTTGCCTGGTCGCGCACGCTGCCGTCGCTGTCCTCAAGCAAGTTGACGAGGCTTTGCAGCCAGGGCTTGAGGGGGAGCTTTGCGCTGGCGTCGGCCCGCATGGCAACGAGGAGCTTGAGCGTGACGACCTTTGCGCGTGCACCGCGGCCGGCAAGCACCTCCTTGAGCGCGTTCTCCCAAATGGACGCGACCCCCTCCTTGCCCTTGGCAGACGAGGTGGAGGCGCTCGGGTCGGCACGCTCGGCGGCCTCTGCATCGTAGCATTTACGGCCAAGAAGGGCGATGAGGTCCTTTGCAGGCTCAAAGATCTTGTCCTTGGGATCGTTGAGCTTCTCGACGAGGCCAGGTAAAAGCTGGGTGACGGCGAGACGAAGGTGAGGAGCGGAGGAGGTTGTGGGGACGAGGGGTAGGAACACTGGAAGGAAGCTGGACAAAGTGGAGGTGACCAGGAGGTGGGATGGCGATCGCAGGAACGGGGCGACCAGGAGCGTGATGGCATCGATACCACGCTCCGGCAGCTCGGTGAGGCCCTCGAGCTTTATACCCCACAGCTGCAGGAGGTTGATCTTCTTGTCGACATCTGAAGTGTTAGTTGTTGTTGACGCTGAGCTTAAACCTGGTGCACGCGCTCGCGCTCGGCGCGCCGGGTCGCGTGGCCGGCAGCGCCGAGTGGTCACAGCGAGAGAGATACGCACCACCTGCTCGGAGGTCTGTGAGAAATGACTCGATGTCGGCTTCTGATACTGCGCTCATGACGAGGGAGGGCAGTAAGGGGTGGGAGAGAGGTGGGCTATGAGAGGATGAAGATGACAAGGACGACGAAGCAACCTGACCGAAAGCAAAGCAGCCGCAGCGAACGAGCTCTGACGTTGTCGCGGGACCGCGCCTTGGATTTGATTCCGCTCTTGGTTCTGCCAGTCCCCCCATTTGTATCGAGCCTGTCCCGGCGAGCTCCCATGCACCCGCCCAGTCACATTCTAGCATCCATGCATGTATGCATGCATCGATGTGCGAGGGACTACACTGCGGTGGCACTTGTCATATGCACTCGCGTTTCTGGCCCTCTCTGGGGACAGTACACAAGGGGTAGGCGTACCCCACTGGTGGCGCCTCAAAACGGTTCTCCGTCAAGCCCTTGCATTCATCCCTCGCCCGCCGACTAATTGACACCACAGTCGACCACCAAAGTCCGTTCTTCAACCTGGTATAGGGCAAGACTGTATAAAACGTACTTGACTATTGTCGAAATTGCAGAGCGCAGGCCGCAACGAAGGAAAGCCGGCTGGGCATACACGGTCTCGCGCTGTGGGACGATCGGCTCTCACAGGATGTGTACTCTTGATGGATCCGGTCAAGCGCCATTGGAGACAAAGCTGGGAATGAGATGGAAAATGTGCTTTCACTTATGTTATGGTGGGTGTGAGTTGCACGGTGAGGCCATCGCGGTGGTGGACCAGTGCCAGAACCAGGTAGCGGGTGGAGGGACATGGTCTGAATGTACTTAGTGCCTCAAGCCTCAAGCTATACCGCCTGGCGCGCCTGGGTGAAGAGAACGACCATGTATGTACATGCTGCTCCGCTTGCGCTATGAGACAGATCACAAAGTGGGTGCTCGAGTACTATTCTTGCAGGTCCAATCGCGGGAGTGAGTCGAGGAGGCTGCATGTCCGCAGATGGAAGACTCAGGAAGAGACAGCCACAAAACGAAAAATAAAAAAAAGCCAAAAAGCCAGGCGCGTCAACCTGTCAAAACAATGGGTTCAAGCCACATTACGTAAACTGTACCCAATGGGAACGCGCTTCCGCCTAGACGCGTCTCTTCGTCACCCGTTGATTGTTGACTTTTGCTCATGTCTCTCTCCCTCTCCCCTATTCCACTCCACTCGACGCGTCTAATCTATCACCACACCACTCTCTATCATGGACACAGACTCGCCACCTCGCGTAGCGCGGAGGACATACGGCCGTGCCCGCCCCGAGGCCAGCACAGACCAAGTCTCGTCCCTCGTCTTCGCGTCCACCGAGGAGGTCACCGCCGTGTCCGTGTCGCCTGCCAAGAACCTCCTCGACACGTTCACAAAGCGCAGCCTAGACTGGCTCGGCACGACTCGCAAAAGCACGGGTGTTCACGGCACGTCTTCTGCAACTGAGGGCAGTGACGACGACGCGACGAGCACGACAAGCACAAACAATAACAACACCGCTGCCGACAGCAGCGCCAAAACAAAGACTGTCGGCAGCAGCAGCAAGTTTGCATTTGACGACGACGATGACGACGGCGAGCCAACTGCTGAGGAGGTCAAGGCAATGGTCCAGAAGCTTAGACAGGATGCGGCGGCCACAACAGGCGGTGGCGACTCCGCTGACTCGCCCTCGGACACGGTGCCCTCCCTCTCGCGTGCCCTATTTGGCTCGTCGTCGCTCACCGATCTCCCAAACTCCACTCTCCCGACATCGACATCACGCGTGCCTCGGAGCACATCGACATCACCGAAACTCTTCGACGATGACGCAGTAGTTGATATGCCCCCGTCGTCGCAACGTTCGCGGGGACGCGTCGAACCGCCTTTCGAGGAGAGCGTTGAGCGGGCCTCCCCCAAACCGCAGTCTCAATCACAGTCTCCTGTCCGCCCAACAGCACGACGGAGGCGCATTATCGACGACTCGGACTCGGACTCTGAGCTCGACGTCGCTCCCAAGCCTCGCAGGCAGGCGCAGCAAACCACGTCAGATGATGAAGCAGACGCCGAGTCCGATGCGGCTTCCGATACGTCTCTCACGCCACGCGCTCGCCGCCCGATGCTGTCCTTCAAGACGACAAGCCTCCACGATGAAGATGACGAGACCTATCAGAGCACTTCGAACCCGCGTGCAACCACACCCCGTGCAGGAATGGCCGACCCGTTCAACATCTTTGAGGACGAGGAAGAGGAGAATCCAGCCGCAAACAGGAAACTGCCCAAGGTAGGGAACGGCGATGCTCGCGAGGAACGCAGTTGACCATATAGGCGCTGAATAAGGCCGACACCGAGCTGATGCATCGCGACATTGCGCGCGCGGAGCGAGGTGAGTTGGCGAGAGGAGTGCTCGGCTGACCTCAGAACGCTCTGTTGCACCCGCGTCTCGGCCCGAGTCGAAGAGACGTCCGGTCAGCTCCTGGATGGCCAAAGCCAACGACGTTGTCAAGTGAGTGACGCTGTCGCGGCCAGTGACTTGCAGCCAGCGGTCAGTGACTGTTCTAACCTGCAGTGCTTCCTCCCAGCCGAGCGTTCGCTCCACCGGGTCGCCCCCGGTCACCTCGGACGACATACAGCAGTTTACGCCGAGCTCTGGTCCAAACCACTCGCGCCGTCGCAGCCACACCTCTGCTGGCTCTGCCTCGCCTACACCCGGCGCGTCAGAGCGAGTGGCTCAGATACCGCGTGTTCCCTCTCATGATGACGACAAACTGAAGAACCTCAACGCATTCAAGAATCGATTCCTCGCCACACAGCAGAAGAACAAGGGCAAGGAGAAGGAGCAGCCCGAGTTGGACCTGGACGACGACGACCACCTGTCGATCGTCCCTGACGAACCTAAGGGCAAGCTGCGGTTTTCGCCGTCTGCCCGTGGTATGCCGTCTGCTCGCGGCGTGCTGTCGCGTACTGCTGCTGTCCCCGCTGCCACCCGCACGCGCCAGCAGATCATGCGCTTTGCTGGCAGGGGGGCAAAACAGGACATTACTGAAACGCACATCGACTTTGGTGCGCGCGCCTTTGGACACGCCGATCTCAAGCGTGTGAACGCGGGTTCACGCCCTGCCGGTCAGAAGAAGGGCCGAGACGAGGTCATCAGCCAGCAGCAGGTCGACCACCAGATGAAGCTCAAGCACCAGGAGCAGGTGCGGCGCCTCGCCAAGACCAAGGAGGACAAGTACGGCATGGGACGCGAGCTTCCGGAGCGGCGCAAGATTGACATCACTGCGCTTGTGGACAACGCGGCTCGCTCGGGCGACCTGGTGGCAGAGAGTGATGACGACAGCGACTTTATCCCCAGCGGCGCAGAGGAGGAGCTCGAAGTCGAACTCGGGAGCGACGAGGAACACGGAACCGGCCCTTCTGCGATCGAGGGCACGCTCCCCTCTGACCTTGATGTCCCTGACAGCCACCCCGACGCCGTACAGGACAGCGGTGGCGTCGATGTCGACATGGACGACGACGACAAGGAGAACCGCCCCGTTTCGCGGGTCACCGAGCAGGAGGAGGAAGAGGAGGAGGACGAAAACGAGAACCCGTTCAAGGCGTCTGTCCGCCCGACGGCTCGCCGGCGCCGGATGGTGGCGTCCGACGACGAGGACGACCAGGCGCACGACACGTCCCTCCGCGACGCCGTCAAGAACGCGAGCCAACCACCCGCGAGCGCTGGTCTTGGCGGCTGGTTCGCGGCTTCTGCTGCACCCCCCGCGGATGCTGACACTGCTACCGGCGGAGATGGCTTGGACCTCGATCTTGCCGGGTTTGGCTCGGCGGGTGGCGGCTTCTCGCAGCTGTTCGGTGCGACGCAGGCTGGTGGTGCTGGCAACGCCGGCGGCAACGCTGTGGACGGCTTTGCGGCGCTCCGTAACGCGCCCGATGTCGGCCTCATGCCAACCGCCGCACTCCTCCCAAGTGTCAACATTTCCGAGACACAGAAGCGTCGTGACAATGCACTCATAGCTGGCGAGGCGGAGCTGGACGCGCCGACGCCCCGCCCGGCATCCAAGAAGCAGTACCTGAACCACGAAGGGTGAGTTATGCCTACACCCTCCATGACTGACGCCAGATTCTTTACTCAGACGCGCCCTGCTGGACGCGAGCTCACGCAGACGCACAGCGAGGACCTGTCTGCCATTGATGAGGGCTCTCCGACTGCCTCGCGCATGATGAAGTCATCGTCGACGCTCCTCAACTCTGGCGGTCCAGAGGTAGAAATGGACATGCCTAGCCCGACGCAGGATGGCGAGACGCTCACCCGCCTGCGCCGCCGTGCGTCCCCGGAAGCCGGCACCGCAACCGACGTGGATGAAGAGGAAGCCACCTCTCCGTCGCCGATCAAGCCGCCAAAGTTGAAAATACACCAGAAGACGGAGATGGAGCGGCCCTTCTGGTGGGGCAGGGGGTACGAGAGCATAATAGCACCCTGGGTGACCCAGAGGAAGGTCGCGCCCAGACCGAGGATGGCACCGGACGCAATGACAAAGGCACCATTGTGATGGTGGTTGTAGTGGAGAAGAGAGCCAGTGTAGAGGGCATAAGTCCAGCCGCCCAGCAGGATACACCTAATGCCAAAGATGTCGAACCTGTAGTCATAATGCAGAGCAAGGGTGAGGACAAGAGTCGATCAAAGAGGCGCGAGATGTTGGAGAAGTTGAGAGAATCCGCGTCAGTACTGGTAAGGGGTATAATGGCACGGCTGCGGTGGTTCGCAGTGTGGGGGTACGCACATGGGCTGACCAACAAGGAGACCGGTGGCCGCTCCGACGGAAAGGAGAGCGACGGACGCGTTGGCTCCGACCTGGACGTTAGCGGCGCTAACAACAAGTTGAACTCACAGTAGGGTCAAGCTGTCCACTGCCACCCATGCCCGAGATGGCATTGTACATTCCCGGGAGACAGAAGCAGGCAAAGGACACGAGAAGAATCTGGGTCCAGCTGTTGCCCAGACGGCGCCGGAGGGCGCTCCTGTCGCGGTACGAGTCGGCGTCGTCGCGGCCATAGGCCTCGGCGTGGCCGAGCTCCCGGTCCTTGACCGAGGACGTGTCGTGTTCGTGCGAAGACTGGGAGTTTGACATTGTATGTATTTGATAAAGTTGTATGTGCGCCTCCTTGTGTAAAGCTGTCGCCCAGTTGGTGTCTGCGAGGACGCTTGGAGAAGTCGAAACTTGTTCTTGAAGGTGTGTCAGGAGTTGGATGTAGGGTGGGTCAACCTCAACCAGTCGCCGCTTGAGACTTATACGACTTGAGAAAGGCGTGAACGGAGGCCCATCTTGCCCCGCCTGTCCAGAAAGTGGGTGAAGCGGATGACTGAGGTTGCAAGGTACGCCGAAGTCACAACAAAGATGTTTCTCGGACAGTGGAGCGACGAGCTCGGCACGATTGCCGGAGGTGGGCAGGACTCACGTGAGCCACTCCTCGAAGCCGCTTCTATCGGGACCCCCTCTTTTGCCCTGACAAACAAAGCCACCCGCAGCCCTTGACGGGCACCTGCAGCTATCTTCGGATACTTTGCCCTGGGTCGCTGCCCCGTGCTCCTGGAGAGCCTCCATGGGCACAGGAAAGAGCAGTGGCTGGGGTGAGATTTAACGCGGTGATAACCGATAAGCGACTCTGGCGCTTCTAGTCTGCACACGACCTGGTCGGGGAGATGGCCGGGTCAAATCCAGTGCGTTCGATGTTAACCTTTTGCTTTTGATCCAACTCACCGACTTTCATCAACCCGCTATCACTTGACCGCCGCCGCTGTTCGCTCGCCAGCAATCTCCGACGTCGGCGAGAACACACCCATCACATGCATCACCACCCCTGCTGAGCGATGCCCCGCTCCACACCGCCAACTAATCAGCAGCCTCTGGGCGACGCGCAGGCGCGACCGAAGCGCACGAGCGCATGTCTGCACTGTCGCCGCCAGAAGCTCAAGGTGAGCCGAGCAGCATCCAGGTGCCACCCGGAGTGTGCTGACAGGGCGCAGTGCGATGGATCACCGGATCGGCCGTGCACAAGGTGGGTAATCAGCAACTTGTTGACATGCCGGCCACTACTGATACCAGGTGCCGTGACGACCAGGTAGAGTGTGTCGTCCGCCCGAGAGCAAACGCCGCCATCCTCACCGATGACTTGAGATGGTGAGCTCAAACTGCTGCTGAAGCTAATCGCAGGCAACAGTCCGTGGAGACGAGGCTCCAGGCCCTCGCAAGCGAGATGGAGCAGCTCAAGTCGGTCAACTCGCTGCTGACCCGGCAGCTCCAGCGGTCCGCAGCAACAGTCTCTCCGCTGGCTGTCCCAAACAAGAGCCCCAGCGCGGCGGCTTCGTCTCCCATGCCGCCACCGCGCGGGAGGGTGCAGCCGCTCCCGCCCCGGCTGGCTGGACTCCGAGACACACTCTATCCAGCGCTAGCAGAGCTGCAGCGGCCAACACCTCTCGAGGTGTCGATTGAAGACGCGGTGCTGCTGTGGGACTTTTTCTACGCATCGCTCGCCATCTTCCACGGCTTCACAGCCAGCGCAGACTCGGACACGCCGTCTCCACTGCTATTCTCCGCAGTCGTCACCGCATCCGCTAAACGGTTCACAAACGGACTGAGCACACCTGTTGAGCGCTGGGAGGAGCTCTTCCAGCGCGCGCTTGTGCGTCTGCTCTACATCACTGTCCCCAAGACCTGGGACGACGTGGTCGGTCTGGGCATTGCTCGTACATGGTTCTGGAAGGCTGATGAGATCACGGCGGGTCTCATCTACGGCTCGTTTGTCGAGACCACAACCCCGAACCAGAACGACTACCGCGACCGCCGTGTCTGGGACTTTTTAGAGGTGAGCCAGCTTACATGCCCACCTAGCTGAGACCCTCCCAGATGACTACAGTCTCCCACGGCATTCTCCACCTCTCCACCCCCATTGTCCCCGACAAGCCACCGCGGGGTGTCCCGGAGCGCCGTCCGTCCCATGTGCTGCACATGGCCCTAAACCAGCTGTTTGACGCTCTGGGCGTCGTCTCGCGCGCACTCACCAATCCGCGCAGCCTGGTAATGCTCGCCCTCACAGGCCAGCCGAGCCTCAAGGAGATGACCTACGCGGAAACCGTCGTGCTTCGGGCATGCCGCGCCGACCTCGAGCAGTGGTGTCCAAAGTGGGTCCACGAAGTGCAGCGTAAGTTTTTTGCCGTGCCACTATTGGATCAAGGGTACTGACGAGAATCTAGACGCCGACCCCACCAGGCTGCCCGCAGGCAGCACGCGCGAGTTCCTGGCCGACCTGGTGACGCTCTACTACCATGTCGCGCTCGTGGTGGTGGAAGGATACCTGAACCAGGGGCCGGACCCTCCGGCGCATGTGACCCCGTACGAGGCCGCGGTGCGTGAGCTGCTGCAACTGACAGTGGACCGCTGGGCGACGTCGTTGCACCTGTGGCCAAAGCTCTTTATCCACACGACACTTATCGCGGCCTTGTCACTGCCGGCGGACGACGCCCTCGTGCGGCGTATCTACGACCTGCTCGCCAACCGCAGCATGATGCTCCAGACGTCGGGCGGCAAGCTCATCCACCGCCTCGCCGAGCACGTGCAGAGCGCCATGGGCGCAGAGCTAGTGGCGCAGCAGGAGCAGCTGCCGATCATCTCGCCTATTGCGGATATCGACCTTCCCATCACCATGGCGTACACGGCGTCCGACTCATTCTGGGCAGACCTGAGCGGTATGCTGGGCCTAGACGGCGAGCTGCAGGTCGCGGAGCAATGGCCGAGGAACGGGATGTAGCGCGGGTGTGCGTGAGACGTTGGCAAACATGTAGCACCGAGATGTACCCTAGATCAGACATCATGGACAGGCTCCCCTCAGTCTGCAAGCATATCGAAAGTTGCACCCGTCACTGTGCCAACATACTGGTCCCACCACACATGGCGCCTCGACTTTGAGGTAACTGTGGTCAGGAGATAAGCGGTAGTATGAACCTGCGCAGCGCCGGCCGGCCCGCCGGGCGACATCGGAGTAGCGGAACGAAACGCGGAGTCGGATATGCCACCCCGCACACGCCGATTTCGGACATGTCAAGATTCGGAGCCCCCACAGCCCGTCGGTGGGTTTGCCTTGGCGACGAACGCCTTGCGGAGGGGGCTTGGCCGCGCGTGGGCCTCCGACTTCCAACAGAAGGCGCAAGACCATGCACATGACGATTAGGAGCTTGTTCAGGAGTTGCTCCCTGGCTGTCGGCGTCGATGCCGAGACTCAGGTGGGTGGTGTCGGGCAAATTGCCGGCGGTGCCTTAGTGCTGCTACCCCAGCACTGTTGATGGCCCTCGTTATAATAAAAGTCGTCTCTCCCTCCCCGGCGATGCCCTCCTAGAGCCCTACTATGACGATCACCATGGCCCCCTACATCGACCTCAGTGGACTTCAAACCGAGGGACGCAATGCCTTGACGCGCGAGATCGATGTGGCTGACACCGAGGACATGTGCCGTGAGTGGTCCGAGCTCCGAGGGACGCCAGTGACTGACGGGCAGGAATGATCAATGCCCAGGACCAGACCGTCGCGCTCTCCGTCTCTCTCTGTATCCCCACCATCGCGGCCATCATTGACGAGATCGCCCCCAAGGTCCGCCGCGGTGGCCGCGTCGTCTATGTCGGCGCCGGCACCTCTGGCCGACTGGGCATTCTCGATGCCGCCGAGATCCCCCCGACCTTCTCGTCGCCCACAGGGCAGTGGATCGGGTGAGTACCAGGTATCGTACCCTCCAAGGCCCCAGCTGACATGCAGTCTCATTGCCGGCGGTACAACCGCAATCCAGAACGCGGTCGAGGGAGCCGAGGACTCGCCAGAACTCGGCGCCAAGGACCTCGCTGCGCTCTCGCCGCCGCTGGACCCGTCGCTCGACACTGTGATCGGCCTCGCCGCTTCCGGCCGCACACCATACGTTCTTGGAGCAATGAAGGCCGCCCGCGCGCAGGGCATCTTTACAGCCGGTATCTGCTGCGTTCGCCCCTCCGCCATGGCCGCTCTCGGCGACGCGGTCGTCGAGTGCCCCGTCGGCGCCGAGGTCGTCACAGGAAGCACGCGCATGAAGTCGGGCACGGCGCAGAAGATGATCCTCAACATGATCTCCACCGGCGTCCAGCTGCGCATCGGCAAGACGTACGGCAACCTCATGGTCGACGTCAAGCGGTCAAATATCAAGCTCGTCAACCGCGCGCGCAACATCTTCCGCTCCGTGCTCGAGCCGCTCACGTTCCCGCCGACAAACATCCAGCTCGGCGTGGACACCAACGACGACGACGCGGTCGACCGCCTCATTGACGCGTGCGACGGCTCCGTCAAGCGCGCCATGGTCGCCGCGCGCTGGAGCTGCTCGCCCGCCGAGGCAAAGGAGCGCCTCGACAAGGCGGAGGGGGTGCTGAAGAAGGCGCTTTAGATTATGGTCATCACATACATATGCATCTGTTTGTTTGTACTGTCGGGTGGTTGCAGTCAGCGTGGAGAACTGGGAGATGGGGTTATCTGCATGGAACTTGGCCCTGGTACTCGACCATGGAATCGACGTGTGGCGTGTACCTCCTACCTCGAGAATGCTGGGATAGCATTCACCGCAGCCATGTCGAATGCTTCAAACATCGCATGCATGTCTCTACTGCCTACAAGCTTGCCATCAACGCCTGGAGCCCGCTCATGCCGGGGTCGGCCATCTTGACGACCTCGGCCCACTTCCATCCTTTCTCCCGCATGATCGCGTCGACCTCGGCCCAGAACGTGTCGACCTGTCCGAGGCCGCCCGCAACGACGAGCACGCCTGGTGGGCCCTCCATCTTCTCTACGAGCGGCTCGAGCGTCTCGACGACCTGGCGCGCGACCTTGCGCACGACGCGGCCCGCCTCCTCGTCGCCGGCCGCCGCCGCGCCGACCACAATGGGCGTGCACGCCGCGATGCGCTTCTTGCGCTCCGAGTCGGCGAGCGAGGCGGGATACCTGGGGTCCAAGCGCGACGACGCCGCAATGAGCTCCCCGGCAGTCTGGATGCCAAAGTGCGCGAGCACGTCCTCGTGCCATGGCGCGAGCGGGACGCCGTTGGCCGCGCATGTCAGGACTGACGTGACGGCCGCCTTACCCATCGCCCACCCGCTGCCCTCGTCGCCGAGCAGCGGGCCCCACCCGCCGCTGCGGCCGACCTGCTGCAGCTCCGGGGTGCCCCGCCAGAGCAGCCCGTTCGAGCCGGTGCCGCAGATGAGCGTGACGCACTCGCGCACGGCAGCGTGGGCCGGGCCGTACAGCGGCGAGGTGAGGAGCGCGGCGTCGCCCGTCAACCGCACGTCGGCGCCCGGGGGGAAGAGCGCGGACAGCGGTGCGAAGAGCAGCTCATAGTCTGGCGGGCGCGAGCACCCGGCGTATCCGGCCCACACGCGGAGCGCCGACGTGTCCGACAGCGTCGCTGCTGGTTCCAGGGCTTTGAGAGCGCGCTGCGCCGCTGAGAATGCCTGCTGGGTGGCGGACAAGCAGAGCTCGAGACCGAACGTCCTGCGGTCAGTCCTGACCTCGCTGTGCAACTCACAGGTTGGACGGCCCAGCCTCGCCGCGTGCGACGACTGCGTCGCGTGCGTCGCCGGCAGCACTACGCACGTATGCGAGCACGGCGGATGTCTTTGTGCCGCCGCCGTCGATGCAGAGGTAGAAGGCCATGGTGCGGTGGTGGTTGGGGATGGAGATGGCGATGGAGGCTGCATGCGTTTGGTGCGCGGGAGATTAGATAGCCTTTCCAGTCCGCAGACTCTCGCGGGAGGCCAGTATGGCGAAGTCGCCGACGAGATGTGATCGGGCAGTTTGCCGCGCCACGGCGCCATCGGCCCTGGCCGACACACCCTCCATTGCCGACGTGCAGTCGGGGCTGCTGATGCGCTGGTGTCATGCTGCTCGCTGCTCGATGGGCTATGGACCACGGTGCGGAATGTGTCTGCGCATCCAAAGCACTGTGGCATGAGCGACGCGTCGCAGGAATGACGGGTCAGTCACCACGACGTCATTCAGACGCTTGGCCATCACACTCCTGTCTACAGCCTCTTCTGATAGATACATCCAAGATAAGGTAGTGCCCTCCCTGGTCCTCTCGCCAATCGTATCCCCGATTTCCACTTGCACTACCCAGCAATCGCTCGCTGTGACGCGAGCAGCACCCCGATTTACCTGAGAAGGCTGCCGCCCTGCGCGTCAGAGAGACTCGTGCTTGGGCCTACAGTGTCCACTCACCGAGATGATAATCGACTCGCCGTTGACGTACGAGCAGTCCGAGCTGGCCAGGAACGACACGACATTGGCGACGTCCTTGGCCTGGCCGAGGCGGGCAGCGGGGTTGGTCGCGATGAACTGGGCCTGTCAGCTGCGCTGTGGTATGCTAGCTACCCACCTGGCCGGTCACGCTTCCCGTAGGGGCGCCAGCAGCGGCCGACAGATTCTGGTCAATGACGGACCACATGGTGGTGTCGATGGGGCTGGGGCAGTAGACGTTGCAGGTGATGCCGTGGGGCGCGAGCTCGACGGCGGCGTTCTGGTTCATGCTGCGGACGGCGCACTTTGACATGCAGTAGCCTGCAAAGCCGGCGACGCCTTGGTACGAGGCGGTGGAGCACGCCGCTGTTCGGGTCAGTACTGGCGGTCCACTCTAGCTGGAGCTGGGGCCCAGAATTTGGGGGGAGGCGTCGCGAGAAGCACGCCTCTGAACGCCTCTGATCCCCCTGCGGACGGTACACCTACCGATGAGACGGCCGCCCTCGCCCTGCTTGATCATGGCGCGCGCGGCGGCCTGGTACGACCAGAGGACGCCCTTGACGTTGACGTTGAAGAGGCTGTCGAGCATCTTCTCGTCGAGGTCCATGAACGTGCCGACGGGGGCGATGCCGGCGTTGGCGACCATGCAGTCGATGCGGCCGAGCTGCTGGACGGTCGCGTCGACGAGCGCGTCGACGTCCGCCTTGGAGGTCACGTCGCACGGGATCGCAACGGCCTTGCCGCCGGCCGTGTCGATCCTGGCGACGACCTCGGCCATGGCGGCCTTGTTGGACGAGAGGTCGGCGACGACGACGGAGTAGCCGTCTGCTGCGAGGCGCGTCGCGATGGCCTCGCCGATACCGCGAGCGGCACCGGTCACGACTGCGACCTTGTTCGACGGGTTGGTCATACTAAGTACTTTATGCGGGGTGTGGGAGTGAGTAGCTGAAGGTTGTGGGAAAGAATTGTCAGACACGCCGTGTTAAGTAGGCAGGCCCATGACGGAGAGGCGTCTGCTGCCTCGCCTCGTTGCCAGGAGCCGCTGCTCGGCCTGCCCATCTTTCCATCTTTCCAGCACGCGTCGCGAGAGAACTGTGCCAGCGCTGAAAGTATCGCTTGATCGTCAGGTGAGCTCTGCGCTCTGGGCAAGACGCCGACCTCCACTTCCCAGTCCACCACCCAGGCCCGAGTCAAGTGACCTCGCGTTCCGTTAGCGAGGCGGAATAGAGGTCCGCGATGTGCATACAGCTCGGCGTGCAGCTTCTCCTCGAAGCGAAAGCGAGAGCGTTGCATTGCAGGTCACTTCGGTGGGGGCGATGGCGTCGATGATGGCTGGGGGGGTGGCTGTGATGCCCCCCTTGATCACCGGGGGTTGGTGCAGAGAGCGGAATGATATCAGCGACTTTATCAGCCTGGAAATGCCGAGCAAGATCTAGCCAACAGAGCTCTGTGCGCGACTGGCACAGTCCTCGCCATCGCGATCAAACCATTCGAACGCCACGGCTCTCACCCCTTCAACAACATCCCGTCAGCTCACCACCAACTGCGATGAGAACGCGCCATGACCTACAGCTCATCGACTGCTGGCCTCAAGGATCGGATGCTTGCGCAGCGTACAGCAAGTAACCACAACTTGCTCAGTTGCCAACCAGAGCGCCCATACGAAAGCGGCAACTCGTAGGAATTGACCTTGGTTGGAGGACGCAATGGAGCAGATCGTTGCCGTCTTAATTGGCGCCCACCGACGTCGCTCACCCCATGCGGAGTCTGGCTGGCCGGCATCGAGGCCGCCGTGATCAACACGGAATGGACAGCCAGCGCATGCCGCACATCCCTGTGCGACAGGTACACCCGAAGCCACCGGAAAGCAGCGCTGCCACCCATTTTTGCGAGTCTCCGAACTCGGCTTCGACTTGCCACAGCGGCGGTGGAGGCCATTTATGGGTCGGAGACTCCCACCTGCCTGCCTTCCACATCTGGAAGCCGCCACATGGTTCCGGCATAAAGTCGGTGGGCACGACCAGAATGCAGTGTCAAACCTGGAATTCAGACGGGGAGGAGCAAAAAGCCGACTGCATTCGAGAAACAAGCCTCGTGAGCCAAGCCTTTTTAGTCTCGTGGGCGGTGGTCAACAACCTTCCGCTGCCGGCATCCCACCCCCGCAACCCCTGGGCCTAGCGAGACTATGCCGCAGCAGCTCAGGCTTTGCCCCAGGTATTGCCAGGAACTGCGGCAACCTAGTGTCTTTAAGGCTCTCCCACGATCTCCCTCAATCTCCCATTGCGGCTCACATGTGTTCATCTGACCTCTGCAAGCGGATACTGAGACTGACCCATTTTTAGTGAGAACTAGCAAACTCTGATACCTTGGACGCACTCGGCAACCGCTTGCCGTTGCGCTTGCTGTAGAGATTGCAGAAAAGACTGATGCATGTTGTGTTTTCTCTCCCTTTCATCACCATCATACCCCACCATGACGCTCTCTCGAACCCCGCGGGCAGCGCTGCTGCTCGCCGGCGGCGTGGCGCTGATGGCCAGCGCGCAGAGCGTTGCCACTGTCGGCTACGTTGCGCCGTCCCCGGACATTACCTTCAACATTACCCTCACGCCGTACGACGGCGCCTTTGATCCCAACCCCGTCAGCAGCGCTGCTGGCAAGTTTACCGACTGCGACCTCGTCGCCCCCGCGCCAGAGCTCAACATTACCTCGACAGTCAATGCTGCGTGCCGCCTGACGGTCACGGCGCCGGAGCGGCTCACGGCGCACTTTGAGGGAAACGCATACTACCTCTCGGGCCGTCCGCCGGCGGGTGCGAGCGTTGCCGATGTGCAGCTCAACGTCGACGGCACGCGCAACGTGCAGACGGCCCACCCGAACCGGTCGCTCGCCGACGGGCTGCTCGCGTCGGGCAGAAACCTGACCTGGCTCAGCCACAAGACCATGTTTACGCCGCTGGACGACAACGCGTGGGACGTGCAGGAGATGACCCTCACCACAGGCATGCAGACACAGGCGTACGTGCTGCCGCCCCCGACGCGCGCTGACAGCCAGACCGACATTCGCGGACGTGACCGTCTCGACGGCGTCGTTCTTGACGGACGACAACCAGCTCAACTCGTGGTTCCACTGGGTCGGCAACTGGACCGCGCAGACCGCGCTGACGTCTCCTCGTGGGTCCCCCGCCGCTACCGAGACAGACATACTGACCCCCGCAGTGTCCGGGACTACCGTGACATACCCGCACGCGTTCGGCACCAACGCGGCGCAGGTCGTCTTCTTCCCCCCGCAGAACGCGTCCTACATCGTAGTGAACGGCACCGTGGGGCCAGACCACAACCTGGTCACCCTCAAGCTGACGCCGACCAGCGGCGTCGGCTTTGACATTGAGCGGAGCCTCAACGCCAGCCGCCCCTTCCGGTCCGCCGGCTACCTGTGGCTCATCGAGCTGGACCCCACCACCGAGTACCTCGCAACAATCAGCACCTGGGCAACGCTCAACAGCGCGGGCGCGCCCAGCCTCAGCGATGTATCCGGCGGGTTCGGCAGCGTCAACTTTTACTCGGCCCTCTCGTGAGCACCCCCTGCTTCCTGCGACGTCGTGCCGTGGCGCTGACAAGAACCAGAGACGTCCCTCACCCCATCGTGAAACCCCCGCACCGTGGGTGGAGCAAGGGCGCGATTATCGGCACCGCGGTGGGCGGCGGCGTGGGCCTGCTGCTGCTGCTCACCGGCCTGCTCGCGCTCTGCTGCTGCTGCTACCACCGCCGGAAGCAGCGCGCCGCGCCAAAGAAGCGCCAGTACAACATACGCCACATTGGTTCCGACGCTTCGCGGACGGGTGAGTCATTGCCGGTGGCCCGCGTCGTCACTGACACTCTGCAGAGTTTGACAGCACCGAGAAGATTGCGCCGTTCCCGCCGCCCCCCGCGCACCCGCCGGCGCTGCGCGCGGGCGACACGGGCGAGCGGCCGTTCCTGTCCCTGTCCGCGCACCCAGCCTTCAACTACTACGTGCCGGGCGGCCAGCTGTCGTCGCACAGCCTCAGCCTCGTGTCGCAGTCGAGCTACAGCGCGTCCGGCCCGCTGCCGACCGTGTACGAGGCGGCGCCCGCCGACCATGAGGCTGACGCCGACGGCGATGGCTCGCCGCCGCCGCCGTCGCCCGCGTACCGCGCAACCTACAGCAGGTCGCAGCTCGCGGTCGCGAACCCGGAAAGCACCTACGCGCCGCCCGGCTGTGCCCGCACGCGCGGCTACACTGACGACCAGCTCGCGCACGCAATGTGAGCTGGCGACGGCAGGCGCGAGAGTTTATAGGCGTTGTATTTGCATTCATGTTAGTGTAATTTGAAGTTTCTCCTGCGCAGGCTGTTGTGGTTGGTGGTTCGGGATCCCGGAACTCGATGTGGGACGCACCCTGTGCCTTGTCGTTCCTGCACAGTTCGCACTCTTCCCAGGCACCTGGGACGTGGGGAAGTTGTGGGGCACTCTTCCCAGCTGATACATCTTACATCTCATACAACGCATTCATATCTACCCCTTGATTTGAGAGGCTTGATACAAACCTTCACTCCAGGGGCTTGGTCGCGCGGATAAAGCAGCTCATCGCCGCGCCGTCAATGGCCGCGAGCTGCTCGTCCGCGTCGGCGGGCTCGTACTTTGAGACAATGTCGCGCGCGTCCTCGGACGAGTACGTGCGCGTGACCTCGAAGCCAATGTCCGTGAAGCCAGCTGCCGCGAGCTTTGCGGCATAGTCGTCCTTGAGGAGCGCGCCGGCGATGCAGCCCGCCCACATCTCGAGGTCCTTCTTCGTGGCGGGCGGGAGGGCGCGCGCGAGGACAATGTCGGAAACAGCAAAGCGGCCCCCGGGGCGCAGGACGCGGAATGCCTCGGCGAGGACCGCGTCCTTGTTGGGCGAGAGGTTGATGACACAGTTGGAGATGATGACGTCGACCGAGGCGTCGGGCAGCGGCACGTTTTCAATGTGGCCCTTGATAAACTCGACATTGCTGATGCCGGCGGTAGCGGCGTTGCGGTTCGCGAGCTCGAGCATCTCGTCCGTCATGTCGAGGCCGTACGCCTTGCCGGCCGGCCCTACGCGCTTTGCCGACAGAATGACGTCGATGCCGCCGCCCGAGCCGAGGTCGAGGACGACCTGTCCGGGCGTGAGCTTGGCGAGGGCCGTCGGGTTGCCGCAGCCAAACGACGCCAGGAGCGCGTCGGCGGGCACCTCTGACGCGTCGGCGTCAGAGTACAGGCCGCGGGTGATGGGGTCGACGTTTGGGAGGACGGCCGTCTTTGAGCCGCAGCACGACCCTGTGGTGGCGCTGTTCTTCTTGTCGGTGATGGCGGTGACGGCGGTGGAATAGGCGTTGCGGACCATTTCGCGGGTTGCGTCGGGGTCGGCGGCGGCGGCGGCGGCGGCGGCGGTAGGAGTGCAGCAGGCTGTGTGTTAGCAAGTGTGAGCAAGGTGGGCTGGATCGTACACATTGTAGCAGTAGTAGTTGGACTGAGAGAGAGAGAGAGAAAGAGAAAGAGAAAGGAGGGCACTCTACTTATATATGGGTGGGTGAGCAGTGCGCAGCTGACGATGAACAAGACATTTGTGTGTCTTTGTCTGTGCGGCGAGAGTATGTTTGTCATCAACAGACTCTAAAGTGGAGGGGAGGGATGACAATGTCCTGGGGGGTCTGTCTGTCCATTCTCCACTACCCCACATTCTTACCCCACACGCCAAGTCCAGTCAACCCCACGTCATGTTGCCGCCGCCGCGTCCCTCCTGTTTCCGCGTTCCCGCTCCTTTTATATATATTTCCTCGACCTCGACCTCGACCTCTTCCACTTCTTCCACTCCCCCCCCTCATCACCCCCATGGCTGGACAGGTCCTCTCCCTCGAAGACTTCTGGGCTTCCATCGACAAGGCCTGGTCCACCACCGACGCCGCCACCGACAAGGCTCGCGACGCCCTCGTCAGCAGCAACCCCAACGAGCGCAACGCGGCGCATCAGAAGGTCGACCGCCAACTCGACACCATGATCGCGGCCCTCACGGACATTCTCAACGGCTACACCGCGAGCCAGCTCAAGCTCTGGGACATGTACTGCGAGCGCGCTCTGTACGACATTGACCGCGAGGACGTCCACAAAGTGCTCGACGGCAGCGACGACGGCTTCCTTTACGCGCGCGGATTCGTCGTCGCGTGCGGCCGCAAGTACTACGACGCAGTTAACAAGAACCCCGACGAGTTTGGCGTCGAGGCCGATTGCGAGACCATCTGCTACCTGGCTGCACACACCCACAGCGACCGCTTCGGCGAGTGGCCCCCCAGGTCGGGCATTTCGCGCGAATCCTGCTCAAACGCTGCGGGATGGAGCAAGGCGGTATGTACTACACTCTCAAGCGACGCGCCATTGCTGACTGTCCGGTAGTGAGACGTCTGGCCAACTGCCAGGTCCGCCCAATACCACACCGTTGCTACTCGTTACCTCAACCGTGCTCCTCGTCACCTCGTATCGCGTCATTCCCCTTTGTATATAATGTTATTTCGCGTCAGCCACACAGTAGCCTGCTCGCTGTCAAGCAGACGCACTCGCTCACCGGCTGTGCATTCAATTACGCCAAAGTTCTGGGGTTGACAGGTCGACCTCAACGATCGTCCCTAAGCTGTCCCCCTATTGATCGTCGGATCTCTGACTGGCCAGCTGATAAACGTCAACCAACCTGTGGGAAACAGATCGAGTCGCATCGGCTACAAGACAAAGAACTGGAGTCACTGATTGTTTCCTTCATTGACCATAACGACCCCCTGCTGGTAGGCGGAGCATGCTCCCCGCCGCTGGTGCCTCCGGCAAAGAACTCCCTGCCTCGTGGCAGGCTGACCCTGTTACACTCTCTCCGAATCCTCTCGCTGCAAGTAGAACGAGGACGAGGCACTGGGAGTCAGTCCCGCTCGCATGAAAAGGGGTCAAGCTGCTAGGAGGGGACATCCTGATGGGAGAGGACATCCCCTGATAGACAACTCGCAACCTCATCTCTCATCTACGAAGGTCACTGAAAGTCTCAAAGCGGGTCGTGAATGTGTGTGGAACGGGGGTCCTCCAACCAGCATGCAGGGAACATCAAGTCTCTACACGCAGATATCAGCAAGACGGCTCTGGTGGTAAACCCAAAGCTAGCTGCAAGTGGTGGCGCCCCAGTGTCGGAAGATGAAATACACCTCTGGTGCAGTCACCCTCGGCGCTCGGACATCGACAAGTGACTGGCCCTAGCAGCCCTGGGCCTCGCCTCCGGAAGCTTGGAGATTAAGGATTCTACAATGAGTCCTCTCGACGCTCTGGGGCGAGCTTGCACCACAGCCTCCGAGAAAAAGGGACACAAAAAAGAAAGCAAAAGAGAATTAAATGATAATAAACTATAGAAAACGAGGACAGGCCTCGGGCTCTTGTCCTTGTCCAAAGAAGCGCTCGCGGCAGCGGGCGACTGGTCTGGGGTTGAGCCCAGCTTGTGACGGTGCGGCACCATTGCAGCCACAGCAAGCTGCAGAGTCGCCACAAGGCACTCGTCAGCCACGACCACGACCACGACAAGTCACCGTTGCCAAGTCCCTATCTGGTACCTCCACATTCCGAGGCTCCACCAGAGACCACGACCACAACCACAACCAGGACCTCCACCTCCACCACCTGGGCGGCAGGACATGTCCGCCGAGCCGCCGGCCGATACGATGCAACCACCCACTCGTCGACCTGCACCGAGCCCAGCGTGAGCGGCAGCATCCACGACTCTTCTGACGCTCCGAGTGCAGTGCGCGGCGACCGAGGGCAGCCAGTGCCTCCCCCCAATCGACGCCAGCCATGGATTGCCCACTCCCCCGCGAGCAGCCGCGCTCTCCGGGCGCATCCCTCATCTCCCCCGAGTCGTACCCGCACATTTTTGACGCGATCCTCGACGCCGCGCCGCGAGATACGCTCCTCGCGCTGCGCTCGCGCTGCCGCTACCTCCGCGACCGCGCCGACGTGCTGCTGTGCCGGCACATTACGCTCAAGACGTTTCCCGGCCATGCTGACCTGCTGTGCTGCCTGTTCGCCGCTCAAGGCCGGCTGCCGCACCTGTGCAGGTACCAAGCAGCAGAGGCGCCCCGCCCTCCTCCGGGCCCCGGCGAGCCCGATGAGCCGCCAGCGGAGCCCGCCCCAGACCCGCTCGCGCCGTTCACGACCGCGCGCGTGCTCAACTTTGTCGGCAACCGCGGGCTCGCCGAGACGGTGTCCGACATTGGCGTGCTCGCTGCGCGCATGCGCGACCTGCACACGGTGCGCACGTACGAGTACGGCGGGACGCGCTACCCGTACCTGCCGCACTTTCCGCAGGCGTCGACGTGGGTGCACTTTGTCGCGTTCAGCGTCGCGACAAAGAACGTGACGCGCTTCCCGCGGGCGGTGCGCCGGTTCGTGCTGGCCGTCGACCTCGGCGTGCCGGACGACAGCAGCTCGTGGGCCGCGTGGGGCGACGGGTACATGGGGCTCGAGTTTGAGCCCGGCGCGGCCGCGCCGCATCGCGTCGAGGAGATGGTGGTGCGGTTTGGGAGCGCGCGCAACGGGGCGGGCGGCGTGCTGGCCGAGGGCCTCAAGCGGGCCGCGCCCCGCGGGCCCGTCCGCTCCGTGCGCACTGGCTGGGTCCCGAACGTGCTGCCGCCGATCGTCGAGCTCGCAGCGCAGCTGTGGATGCTCGCGGAGGCGGACACACCGCTCATGCGGCTCGTCGTCGTCGACCTGCCGAGCCCCGAGGACGTACACCCGTCGCACTACGGCATGCGTATCACGGGCATCCGCCCGACGGCCGAGTTTGTCCAGCTCGCGATCAAGTTGCTGCTCCGGCGCATCCTCGGCGCCGGAATACCGGACGTGCGTGCGGGCTTTACGAGCCAGCAGATTGACGAGCGGCTAGAGTGCATAGAGTTTGTGAGCGGCGACGAGTACCGGATGGGCGTGGGGGAGGAGGCGTTTGTGCTCGAGACGGACCCGGGCGCATTCGAGCACCAGTACGACTGAGGTGGTGGAACGGTAGAGAGCCCGTTGCATAGATTGGAGTCAAGAATGCATGTAGAGCGCAGTACGAGTAACAACATAATGTCCGTGGGCCGATCCCAATGCCACCGCCTAGATTATTCCCAAGTCTTGCACGACGCGGTCCATTGCCCACTCGATCGTGTCCGTCGAGAACATGGGCGCCGTTCCTTCCGGCACATTGTGCACCGCTGCCGGGATCTTGATGGGCTGCAGCCCGCGATTCTGCGCGTCAGCCAGTGTCTCTCTGCCAAACTCACCAGAATCGCCCGCTCGTCGACCGGCACGCGCCCGCCCTCGAGATACACGACATGGGTGATAAAGCTGCGCGTCTCCCACGGGATGACATCGTCGGGGTTGTCCTGCATCTGCGGCGGAATGTCGTAGTGCCGGAGCATGCCCGCGATCGTGTCAATGTACTCTTCCGCCGTAAAGTCTGGCGTCTCGCGGTCGTTGAGCGAGTTGACTGCCGTCAGCCGTCTCCACAAGCAGTGGCACTCACGGAGCAGCACCTTGGCCTTGAGCGACTTTGACTGCGCAATATTCGTCGCGAGCATGCGGAGCGCGAGGCACGGGATGATGGACGTCCACAGCGAGCCGCACGAATACACGAGCACGTCGCGCTGGTTGAGCGCGCGGACAAAGTCGTCGTGGGGCGGCGGGAAGATTTCCTGCTGTCAGCTACCACACCCAAACAGACGACAGAGCACCTGGCCGTATAGGTTGATGTAGAACAGGCGCTCGACGCGCGCCTCGAGCGGCACCTCCTGCTGGCCCTTGGTGTACATGATGTTTCCGGTGCCGATCGCGTCCTCGCCGTCGTCGAGGTCGGCGCCCTCGGTCTCGAACAGCAGCGGAGGCGCGCCCCGTGGCGGCGTCGTGATGGGCGTGTCGGCCGTGTCGAACGTGCGCGAGTCCCGCCGCACGCCTATCCGCGGTCCGTGGCGGTTCCGTGCTGCGGCGGACGCGCGCGCCGCACCGGGCAGTGTCGCGCGCGAGTTGGAGCGCACGAGGTGCGTCGGTTCTGGTGGCGGCGCTGGGTGCGAAATGTTGCACTGCCCGACGAGCTGGGTGCCGTTTTCCTGCCGTCAGCCTCTGTACACCGCTGCGGTGCAAACACACCAGCTGTGCGGCGATCGTGATAGTCTCTGCACTCGTTAGCACGCAGCGACGAGGGCACTGGACGCACGGTTCGTGTTGATGATAGGGATGACCTGCGCGCCCTCCTGCTTGTCAGCTGACGACGAGGATCCCAGCTCACATTGATGCCTGCGATGGACTTGAAGAGGAAGATGGCACTCGAGAGGTTGCTGAACAGGTCGCGCGAGCCCGTCAGAAAGCCGTTGCCGATGCTAAAGTTGCGGAACGAGAAGCGCTTGTGCGCGCGCCGGAGGCAGAGGGTCTGGAAGTGGACCAGGAAGGCTGCGTGGTTAGTAACTCACGGTCCGGGGAGCGTCGCGTCGCGTGGTGATCGGCGAGCACGGTCCGGGAGGAGAAGATTTGGCAGGCAGCAGCCGGGTCGTGGAGAGAACACACGACCGGCTGGCGGGCTACTCACCACGGATACACTCGCGCTTGTCCTCGCCAATGTGGTCCCACAGCGCGCCGCGGCCCTCGACAATCTCCTGCCAGTGCTCGCGCACAATCTTCTCGGAGACTTCTGCCGGGAAGCGGTGCGCCATGAGGTTGTAGATGGCCCTGCGCTCCCGGGCCTCGGACGTGTTGTCGCCCGGGAGCGGTGTCGGGGCGAGTCGGATGAGACGCGAGCCTGCGTGTCAGCGGCGGGTGCTGAGGTGAGGAAGCTTTTGGCAGCCGACAGCAGCAGCAATAAAACTGCCACGACATGCCTCTGCGACAGCTCTGCGGGACTCACGGATATCTCCAATGCTGGGTCCGCCGAAGCAGCGCAGGATCTCTGCGCTGCTGCCGCCGTCGTCCGAGACGGGGAGGACGAACGCGGGCGTGGGACCAAACGCGGACGCAAACGAGTTTGCGCCAGTACCGCCGCTGACGACGAGGTACGACAGTCTCTCTCGGGGGAGGGGCGTCGGCGGCGGTGAGATTGTGAGCATGGTGAGTGGAGTGAGTAACAGCAGCGACGACGACGACGACAGCGACGAGGATAAACACCAACATGAGATACGACGACAAAGTTGGGCATAACAGTGGGCGGCGACAATGACGTGGGACATGGAATTGGCCGAGATGGTCACGTGAGCGGCACGTGGTGGGTGGACAGTGAGCCTGGCCGGCCTGGCTGGCCTGGAGGCCTGGAGCATGGTCGCATGAGACGCCAGTACGCCAGTGTTGACCTTGACGTCGCCGATAGACTCCTCCTCCCCAGTGCCGCATATCGCTCGCGGGGATGCGAGAGTAGAGATATCAGGCCTCTGTTGTTCGGGCAGCAACCCACGTCCACCTCCAAGGCACCAGCCGGCCTCGTCGCGCGATCGCGCAGTCGCCGACCAAGCTGTGGGACCTCTCTGCGACGAGACGCGTGAAAACATCCGAGTATGTGACCGACTGCACATGTCTCAGATTCTCATCACAGAGTGGAAAACGTAACCGCTGACGCGATATCGACGGGGCGTGCTGGCCCTCGGCGTGTGCCACCGATCCACCGCAGGGCCCTGCTCTTCACACTTCAGTAATCGTGACAGCACCCCCTCATGTTCAGGCGCTCACACGCAGGGCCTCCAACCCAGTTCCACATGAGACAGTCGACGTTGCAGATTCGAGGCTTGGAGACCAACCGATCAAGACGAGGGTGACTGCAGAGTTTGCGGCCGGTGGCAGCTTCCGGCGTGGAGCAAGGGATGCGTGCAGCATTTTTACGGCAAGGCAAAGGTCGAGGTCACTCGGGTGATGTAAGAAACCCCTGCAGATTCGTTTTCTGTTCGCAGATTTCGTCTTATCCAGCACGGCGGCCTTGTCTTGCGTGCTCGTTCATTACCGAGCAAGCTGGTGGGACGTTCAGCTGTCTGACAATGTTCGGCAGCGTAGGTATGAGCCGAATAGTGGCAGTGAAAAAGCATCTTCGGCAACGCAGACCCGTTTCAGTCCCCGGTGTGGGAGCGAGCTTGTGGTGGGTTTCGGATTGGGGTGTTTGTGGACCTCCCCTGCTGTCATCACCAGCGAGCTTATTGCCGCGCAGCGAAACCAGCCGCGGGAGGCTCAAGGTTGGTGGTCAGGTATTCGAATGCTATGCGTAATCCAGTCCTCGAGGAGCTTGAGAAACACGTCAGCAAAACCGCTATCAGCGTCCAGCTGCTCTGCAATTAAAGCCGCCCGTTTGCACCTTCCCGGCTGTCCCGTTTCTAGACACTTTCTGTGAGGCTCCGCTTTCTCAACTGTCTCCGTCAATGGACAGACAGCTCAACCAATGTACGGCCGTCTCGAACGTGACAGGACCCGATCATACACCCGAGAGGCAGGAGGAGCCAGATCCATGCCTTGCAGGCAAAACGTGTAGCAAACATCCCGCTCGTGACTGGCACTATTGTTCACCCTCTGTCACCAAGGTGCGCAACTTGGAGCCGCCAACGAGATCAGAGCGATCTGCAGGATGTAATGACAAGGTTGGCCCGCCATGTGGCACTACTACTTACCACCCCTTCGCGCCCCCCTCTCGGCTGTGTACTCCTCTATTGTTGTGTTCCTCGTCAACTCCACGGCAGCCGGGTCTTCACTCTTCTCCGTGACAGCGTCGTGATTCTACGTCCGTCGATCGTGAGAATATGCAGAAGGCCACCAGTGCAAGAGTAGGTCTCCCGAGCGCAGTGGTGGCCAAGGACGAGCGTACTGGGACCAGGTACGACGTTATAGGGTTTGGCATGCCGTCAGAAGCCAGATTAAGATTTGTTGACCTGCTGGAAGAATGGCCAAACGAACACATGGGTTCTCACCTTGACGACCAACAATAGGTCGCGAACAGCTCGCGGGCACGCATCGTCGCGACTACTGTGGGCAGCGCGGGCGGCTCATCATCAACCGGCCTCCTCTCGTTGTTGATTGTTCCCACTTACTGTCCTTCATACACGACTGCCATCCGGCTTCCTCCTTCATCCTCATAATACTGTGAAACTGTCCTCGACTCGACCCATCAACCGCACGTTGCCAGCAAGATCGCACTCGACATTTATCACCAAACTGTTCCAGAAGAACAGCACCCCTCGAGCCCCATCGACACGCTAGACGCGACCTTGAAACTCGTATCAATATACCGCCTCTCACCAACAATTCAAGCCACACACCCTCAGACCCTTCGCCCCCTATTCAGCACTGGCACCTCGGCGAAGATTAGGCCAGATTAGCGTCGCGTGTGCCTCATGAAGAACGGTATGGCATTTGGGAAGAACGCCGTAGGCCTCCTCTTTCCCGATGGACGGAGGAAGGGCAGCCGCGAGCGGAAGGGGAAGAAGCTTGACTGTGAACGCCAACAGCAAAAGGCGCTGCCTGAGCCTGACCATTTGGTGCTCGACGAGCACAATGGAAGTACCACTCCCCCAATCCCACCACCCACGGAGCTCGGCCCGTCCCTCGCGAGGAAGCCGTCACCGCCGACAGTAATAATCCCCGCCCCTCCGCGCAGTCACTCTCTTGTCATGGCCAGCCCGTCTCCCAGCATCACTCCAGACTTTCCCAACGACACCTACCCCAGCTTGGGCGATGCGCCGCCGGTGGACATGAACGCTTCCATTGTGTCCTTCATCTCCGCGCGCCGCCGCGCATTGAGGGAGGCCCACGGAGAGTCCGGTACCGAAGAATCCGACCTGGAGAGTGCAGAGTTGAGCATGACGTCGAGCACGCTGTTCTACAATTCGAGGCAGCGCAAGTGGAGTGTGCCTGGTCTCGCCCCCGAGCCTGGAGTTGGCATGCTTCCTCCTTCGCCCCCGATGTCAGTGTCCCCGGCTCCTAGCGCGTACTCGACTCGGAAACGACACCGCAGTCGCCTCAGCCAGAGCTCGCCCACCGGAAGCGACAGCGACGAAGCCGACTACGCCACGGCCGACGACCACGACCATTCCCCAGCCGACTCATCGCCACCCGTTCAGCTCGTGCTTGACGCCAGCACGCCCGCCCCCACCATCAGGGCTCCCAGCCCACAGGACAGAGCCCCGACCGCCGAGCAATTCAGCCGATTCCTGCCTATCCGTCCGAACAAGAACCAGAGGCCCGGTTTGCTAGCGACCATGGCCAGTTTTGGGCAGGATGGAGCGTCCGTACTTGCCAGTGTCCCAGCCAGCAACGGCGAGCAGAGCAGTGATACTGCAACTGCAGCGGCGCAGAAGGCATACTCCCATGACGATCAAGACACCACAGAAGGTCTTGATGAACCGCCCGTGAGACCCTCGATGGCTGCATCACCGACGTCGTGTCTTGCCGTACCAGCCTCGGCAGACGCAACGGAAAGGTCGGGGACGTTTGGTTACGCCACTGGGAGCTCATCGGGCGGATCGGGAGCGGGTAAGGGTATCACGGTAGACTGTGGGGACCTCTTTTCGCCATCAATGGCCTCACCTGATGCCTGTGGCTCATCTCGTCAATTTACGTGTGGCGTCGAGGGTCCAGAAGACCATGTCCCAGCCATGGAACAGTTGCATGTGGTGCTCCCCAGCCAGACTCCAGCAGTGACTGTCCCATCAGCAAACGCCTCCTCAGATGCTCCTGCTAGTTCACTTTCGCCGTCACTCTCGACCTCGACCTCGCCTACTCCCCTGAACCTGCGGTCGCGATCACCTGTCCTGGCACCAACCACTCTCCCTCTGGTAGTCACAGGCGCGCCCTCGGCTCAAGATGCCCACAACGAACGTAGCGAGTCTTCTTCAATCAACTGGCTCTATCACTCAACCTCTTCAATCGCAAACGAGCCCAGCGTCTCTCCACTCGAACTCATCAAGGACCCAGTCGTTATTTCGAGCGACAGCGCGGACACATCGATGCGTTCAACACTTCCCCCAGACACACCGTTGACGACTGGCCGGTTCAGCCTGGACAGCTCTCCGACGTACAACAACTCACAGATGAGTGCGACAACCCTGTCACTCATGTCCGCGAACATGTCGACCAGCAGCTTCAACAGCGCGCGGCTGAATTCCCTCCGACCACCATCGCTGAGTGCCGTAGCGGGCGCAGTATCTGCCCCGCGCAAGCGGCCGCGAGGACCGCGCACCTCTAAGACTCAGACTCGCTCGCTGTCAATGTCCTCGGTAACAACACCGCCCAAAGCTAGCACGCAGCGAACGCGGACATGCTCGGCGTGCCACTCGGAGTCTGATTGCTTGTCGTCATCGGAGGATGACGGCGCGTTGCATTCGCCTCAGTCTCCATTCGACTTTTCCGCTCCGCGACCAGGGTTTGTTCCCTCTCCGGCGGCACTGTGGTCCACCGACTCCACCCACATGGACTACGCTACCGACAAGCCCGTCCCGCGGTTCCGATACCGCTACAGCGATCTCCGCGAGGAAGACGAAGAGGCGTCCAAGCGTGCATCGGGGTCGTCGCACTCGACCGTGCCACAAATGTCAGCATCGTCATCGTCGTATGATGAGACCTTTGAGCTACAGTCACCCCGCGACACCGTCCTGCCGAACGGAGTCCTCGAGTCCCCTCCTTCACCGTCCCCAGCACCTCTGGAGCTGCTACAAGAGCAGCCTGAAATGGACCAGGCGGCATCTTCGACCCTCGATATTGCCATGTCCCAGTTTGCACGAGCGAGCTTTGGATGCGACGGAACAGAGGCGGAGAAGCAGCGCTCGGCTATTGCAACTGCCATCAACCCCGCAGGAGAAGCTATGCCCCGGCACGACACCGATGGCGAGGACAGTGGCTGCGACTCGGACCTCGAGTCGCAATCGGATGGGGAGCAGTACTACAACGAGCGGTACACTCCCTCTCAAGTTCGTGCCCAGGCTCGCGCAGACTTTTTCGGTGGCGGTTCGGCGTCGGCTCGTCGCGCGCGTCGGTCATTTACCTCGGTGGACAGCATCCCCGTGAACCACAAAGCTGCATCTCTCGACTTGTCCCACCTTCGGACCTCGATGCTTCCCGAGTTTGATGCCCGCAGGTCTTCCAGCTCGCTGCACGCAGCGCACGCAGCGATGCCCAGGCAGAAGAGCCTCAGCAACTTGGCCCGCAAGAAGGACTCGCATGTCAAGCACGAACACGGAACAGGAATGCGCCGCAGCCAGTCCAGCCCAAAGCTCTCGGGCCGCACCCCCCTCGCGATGCTCGAGGAGGAGGAAGAGTTCCACGCGACTAGGATCCCGTCTCAGCGCAGGCTGTGGAAGGCCGCAACTAGCTTCTTGTTTGACGAGGATGGCAACGTGGTCTGCTTTGGCGACCTCTTCCCGGCTCCGCTCGCCAACAGGTGGGGAAACGAGACAATTCACGAGGAGGGCAGCGATACCGAGATGAGCCAGCACGATGAGGTCCCGGCCAGCAACGACAACCCGTACCCTCCGCGTACCATCGTTTTCTTCATCCGCTCTTTCTGGTGTGGCATGTGCCAGGACTACACCCTCGCGTCCATCTCGCGTCTCGACCCCGCGCTGCTCAAGGCACACAACATCTCGGTTGCTGTCATTGGCCCCGGACACTGGCGGATCCTCAAGCCGTACCGCGAGCTGTTCAAGTGCCCGTTCCCTTTCTACACCGACCCGACCCGGAAGCTGTACCACACCATGGGGTGAGTGACCGTGGCGCCTCTTGTTGCTAACCACAACAGAATGACAAAGAATGGCGGACTCTTGGAAGAGTTTGGAAAGCACAGGGAGTCGCTCGAATACCACCAGGCGTCGATTCCCGCGCAGGCTGCGATTGGAGTCGCCCGTGCCGTTCGCCACCTGCCGCTTTCAAACAACCCCGGCCACCTCCTTCAGCTGGGAGGCGAATTTATCCTTGGCGCGGGATACAAGTGCGAGTTTGCGCACCGCATGAACTCGTTTGGAGGTGAGTCTGGCTGTATGCTGCTTGTGCTGACAGGCAGATCACATGGAGGCCCCCGAGGTACTCCGCCGGGCTGGCGTCGACCACCCCGAACTCGCCCGCCTTGTGCTCTCCGAGGGCGAACTCACGGCACGCGAGGAGCTGAACCGCGAGGCGATCGAAGCGAGCAAGTGGCAGGATGAGCGCGATAAGGAGCTGGCCCGGTGGGTTTCAGAGACAATGACCCCAGTGCTGACCGCCAGTATGCGTCGCAAAAAGGAGGCGCGCCGCCGATTCGGCACGTCCATCCTCGACCTCGAGCAGATCCTGATCCCGGATCCCAAGGTGGACGAAGACGTGCGCAGCGAGTGGACGGAATACGTCTACGACGTCATGAACCCGAAGCTGGCGTCGCTTACCTCGCGTTCGATGCTGAGGCTGAACCACTCGACTCTGATGATCAACAACCGCTCCAACGGCTCGTCGCTCCTGATCTCCAAGCGCAGCTTGAACACGGAACGGCGCCTCTCGTCCATGTCGGCACTCGAGGGCAACCTGCTGGTCGCGCAGAAGCACTTGTCCCAGCTCTCGCACGTGACTTATCCCGAGCACCCCGCGCCCGAGCAGCCGCTCAACCACCGGTCGATGAACCCCCAGTACGCGACCCCCGAGCCGTGCTACCCGTCCGCCGGCACCCAGCGGCGCCCGGAGCTGGATGTAGAGACAGCCGAGGCCGGCGAGCAACCCGGGCCCACCTCCGTCTCCCGGTCGGGTTCAGTGTCGGCCACGCTGCGGGTGATGAGCCCGGCCCGCAAGCCTGTCCCCGTTCTGAGTGAAGCGGAGGTGGAGGAGCTGCAGAGGGAGAGTAGGCGGCTAGCGGGTGTGGCCATGTAAGTAGTGTAATGCCATGTATATCATGATATCATGTATAATACCTGTTTTAATCGCCGCGGAGCAGCGGACGGTGGGAGTCGCTGGTCGCTCGGACACCCATGTTGGTGCGACGCTCCGACAGCGCTCTGGACACGTCTCGGACAGTTGTGCAATGCGACATTCCGCGACAGCGACCTTCTATGGTGCCTGGGTGGAAGGAAGCGAAGCGTTTCTGTGACGTTGCGCTCGCTCGCAGCTTTCTCCACACTGGTGCGAGTCGGAGATACGCTGGTCCCGGTACAGTTTAGTGGTCTGCCGGGTTCTTGGTGCCAAGCTTTTGACTAAATACTCGAGACGGAAGGCGGCCATCAGATTTGCACCTTTGGTTGGAGCAGAGTTCAGTGCCATCTCCCACTGCCGGGCCGCGTCGTTTGTCCTATTCACGACCATGCCTGACGCGCTCTGGCCCTCAATCGGCAGATCGTCAATAGATCTTGGCGCTATGTTGGTGTTGGTGTTGGTGTTGATGTTGATGCTGTTGTCAACGCACACATCGCGTAGCTGGCGTGCTTGGCCAAGACACGACTGCCCTGCCCTGCATGATGCTGGCCGTCACACGGAATTCAAGCCTGGACTGGCCGGCGCTGGCCAAGCTGGCGCCATCCAGGAAGGCTTACAGGAGAGGTGAGGGGTGGCGTGTTTGGACGCTCTAGCTCTTGGGTGGGCAAGTTTTGTTTCGGCAGAGCGTTCCGGTGGGTTGATCCAAAAGGCGAGAGAGAATCCGGGCTGCTGGACCACTCTGCAGCCGTGTTTCGTTTGGTTGGCTGGTTCTCGCCAGGCTGCAAGGAGAACCAGTACGAGTACTGTACCGAATGTGAGTCACTCACTCCTGGGTCATGCAGCCGAGTGCCCCCGCGCGCTGGCATTGCGGATGGGTGCCCAGTGCGGCGGTGACCTGATGGGAGAAATAGGATTGTGGGCACCCACCACCCTGGGTGAGGAGGCACCCTGGACTAGAGGGCCCCCGACTGACAATGAAGGGCAAGGCGGATGGGACTGAATTGAAACGGCCATGACGATGACAATGTCGGTGTGCCTGGGTCCGCTCCGTGGCACGCCTTTCCTCACCCATGCCCGTCTTTCACTTCACTTGTACGCGTCCATCATGCCGGGTTTTATCCTTTGCGGAGTGGTGGTGAGCAGAGTCCTTGCTGTCGTGCGTGGCATACATATGGGCTCGGCGACGGCGGCGACGGCGGAGGTGACGGCGGTGAGGGCGGTGACGTCGAAGATCCGATGAGGGATGAAACGCGAGTATGCTTCGAGGGGGCCAGGGATCGAGGGCCAACATGCCACAAGAGGTGCGCCGTCCAGAGTGGCGTCCTGTTCGCCGAGCCTCCAAGAACCCCGCCAAGCGTGTCTTGGACAGCAACACTGCGATGGAGCTCGTAGCGGGGACGGGCCTCGTAGCAATACTCCCGCCAGTCAGCCGGCCGGGGGCAGAGCCAGATTGGGGAAGCCTTCAGAAAAGGAGTCCAAACTTGTGGGTAAGAGATTGTGCTCGTCCCGCTACCACCCGCGTCTCCTTGGCTCGCTTGGCATTGGTCTCTACCCCCTGTCGTCCATTACAACCTCCCGTCTACAACTCCGTTGGTTGTTCTTCCTCTGTCGTGTCGCTTGGTTTTGCGCCGTGCCCAGCCTCGACGCCGAGACACGCTTCCCTGGCACGCTGCATCTGTTGCTAGCCAGGACTCCCCGCAACTACCCAACATCCACTACCAGGCAGTAGCAACCATCACCACGGACCCACCTCGAGCGTTCCCCCCCCCCCGCCCCTCAGCAATGGGGAGTCATACACTGATTCCATAATACTGCCTGCTGTACTGACATCCAACTCGTTTCTCTTCTCCATCGCTCATTGTCATACTAACACCCCCCTCTCGCTCTCTCTGCCAGTGCAACCACTCTCATTCACACCAACCCACACTCGTTATTCCGTTGGCTCTCGACGACGCCAATACTCCCGATCCCCGACCCCCGACCCCCCGACCTCCAACACATACCGCCACTTGATTGCCTCGTACCGAGCTTTGCACGCCTACCCCTTCTCACTCGACGCAACAATGGTCGCCTTCAACACCCTCTCCCTCCTCACCGTGCTTCCCGCACTCGCACTTGCTGCCGCCACTCCCGGTGGCAGCTCCCACAACATGGCCCGCCGTGGTGCCCACGGCCGCCACGCCGGTATCGCCGCCCGCGCTCCTGGCACTGGTGCCCAGCTTCGCAAGGTTGCCCGCAACGGCCAGCAGTGCCGCCCTCGCCCCGCTGCAGCACACACCAGCGCTGCTCCTGCCTCTGCTGAGACTGACACTGGGGCTTCTGACCCGGCCCCCTCTTCCAGCCACACTCAGGAGACCGCCGCTACCCCTGCGCCCACCACCGATGCTCCCCAGGCCGATGCCTCTCAGGCCGATGCCTCTCAGGCCGATGCCTCTCAGGCCGATGCTCATCAGGCCGAGGGACAGTCCAACGACAACCCCCAGGCGGAGCAGGCCCCCGCCACCGAGAACAACCAGGAGCAGCAGCAGGACCAGCAGAATGGTCCCAACGTTTCGAACCTCCTTGCTGAGCATCAGACAGGCCACCCCGGCCTTCTCTATGCCGACGGGTAAGTGTCAACATGCCGATTTCGACTGACACTTTTAGCCCCTGTGGTGGTAACCAGCCCGACGCCGAGAACCCCAACGGCCAGCAGTGGTGGTTCAACTGCGGCATCAACGAGGGCGGCTGGAACCCTCCTTTCCTCTCCATGGAACAGGTCAGCTACGTCGACTACAAGACCAACACATTCTTTGAGCCTTGCCGCCCCTACTTTGGCATCATGGAGGAGGCCAGCGCCAAGTACAACATTCCCGTCACCTTCATCGCCGCCATCGGCATGATGGAGTCCAACTGCAACCCTGAGCTCGATGGTAAGGGAGGCGAGAAGGGCATGATGCAGCTCCTCGGCGTCAACTGTAACGGCTCGGAGCACTTTGAGAACGGGTATGTGGCACAACGCTGGAGGAACTCTGCTGACTTTAAGGTGCAAGAACGCCTGGTTCAACATTGACAAGGGTGCCTCCTACCTCCGCGAGAGGATTGACAACAATCACGGCTCCCTTCTCCTCGGTCTCGGCGAGTACAACGGATGGCACAAGGGCATGACCCGCGGCGACGTTTACGCAAAGGCGGCAAAGGGCTGCGGCCTCCGTAAGTCCACAGCATGTAAGACCGAGCAGGGCCTAACATTTCCCAGAGCAGGACCTCGACTACATGCAGAAGTACCTCAACGGCTGGCTCCAGGGCAAGGAGGGATGGAGGCTCGCCACTATCAACAACCGTGCCGATTGCTAAACCGCTTCTTGAGATGCTCTTGCGTCGTCGTTTGAGACCCCATACCACCCTCCATACTCTTTAGGTGCGGGCAGCAGTGCTGCTCCGTTCTTAGGCTGAGCTGCGTAACCACGCACGAGCCTTCATATCTGCTTTATGTTACCTTTCGCTTCACCTTCACCGTCAGAACAAGAGCCGGCGGCACATGTATTCCCCGAATGTGAGCGCGTCACCGCCGGCAGAGTCCGATTGCAAGAGTCCGATTGCATGGAGTACTAATGATCGCCAAGAGGCGCGTGACGTCAGAAGTGCCACTCGTCCACCACCACTTTGTTATCGATGCTCGTCTCCACCGCTCCACCAACGCTCAACGTCGTCCTCCCTGGTGGAGAATGAATTCTGCGCTTACGAAGACTTTGAATGGAGCTGTCTCGCACATGTTGGAGATGTACCAGGTTCTTATAAGACACTGGAGGAGATTGTGACGAACCTGGTCATTTACACTGCACTCAAACATGCGTTTCAAGAACCCACACGCTGGCGAGCGACTCGAGAAGCATTTTGAGCATCGCCATGAACAGATACAGGAACACTTGCATCGGCATCACCCTCCCTCGCTCTATCTCAACACCCAGCGGCACCCTCACAAATTCTTCAAGTCCACCCACCTCCATGTCACAGACTCGATGGGTCGACCGCTCGAGTACCAGAGCAGGCGAGCTCGTAAAGGCCGATACAGGGCCCGCCCACACCGTATCCACCACGATGGCAAGGCCAGCAGCGTGTTCATTCGTATTCCTTCCCACGAGGCACAGGTTACGCCGCATTTCTACATTGACATTTCCTTTTGGGTCGCCGTAACCTTAACGTTTGCTTGTACTTTCTGGGTCATCAACGGTACGCACACCCTTTGCAAGGCCATGCTCTAACAGCGCAGGAATTCTCGCATGGCTGCCTAACATCTACCCCGTCGTGGGAAGGCCCGTGATTGCGAGGACCAACAGCGCTATCGGCTTTATTGGCGGCTTCCTCTTCATTGTCGGATCGTACCTCGGAGTCGTAGAGGCGCTCGACCGGTGAGCAACCACCTGAGCGCACTGAACTGACCATGCAGTGGCCGAGAGACAAACGTTAGTACCGCGCTCGGCCGACTTTTGCACCACCACAAAATCGTGTCCCCGTCGCGGCCTGCGTCTCCCCGCACCAGCACAGACCCGCTCCTCCCGGGCCAACCGGCCACGGACGGGGGTGACAGTGAGGGAAGCAGCGTCAGCGAGGGAGGCACTAGGACAGTCGGCCCTCATGAACACGACGATGAGTGGCCGGCAGGCGCTGATGGCTTTGTGTGGTGGGGAAAACCCATGTGGCACGACATTGGTTACGACGCTGTAGGTCGACACGGCTTTTGCACGCCGCTGACAGCACACCAGATCTTTGTCAATCTCATCGCTTCGATCATCTTCTGGGTGGCCACCATGTAAGCTAGCCTCCCTGCAGGCCGCTGACGCTACAGCACCGGCCTCAACGGCGTGATTCCGCACATGAGCGAAGGCCGCCACCGCGCCGTGGCGATTGTGCTGAACTGGACACCCCAAGGTGAGCGCCTACTGCCAGATGGGACTGACTCGACAGTGGTGGGATCCGTCGGGTTCATAATCTCCAGCACCCTCATGATGCTCGAGGTGCAGACCAAGTGGTATATCCCCAAGTTCTTTGACGTCGGATGGCAAGGTACGTCCCGTTCGCCAGCAGGGCTCTGACTCGCAGTTGGCTTCTGGAATCTTATCGGTTCGTTTGGCTTCCTGCTGTGCGGTTGCTTTGGCTACTCGCTAAACAGCGGCATGGTGTACCAGTCGACGCTCTCCACATTCTGGGGCTCGTTTGCGTTCTGGATCGGCTCCTTCTTCATGATGTGGGAAGTCATCATGCGCGAGCCCCCGCTGCCCGTCAACGAGGGACCAGAGGGAAAGAACAGGTTCGCCGCTGTCACTCGGGACTCGGAATCATCCCCGGCATAGCCGTGCCCTCGTCTGGTATTACCGAGATAGAACGTAGAGGACCGCTCCACATGTTAGTTTAATGCAAGACGACGTACGCTCTGGGAGGTCGCGTGAATGGCAAAACAATCGAGAAGACAACCCGGTCGCGTGGCCAAATGGTACGGCGTCTGACTACGATTACGTAATCAGGAGATCGCGGGTTCGATCCCCGTCGTGGCCTTTTTGCACTTGAGCGCTGGGCTTTTGACAACGTGCGATACCGCAAGGACCTCCTAGGAGGTATGAGTCGTCAGTGAGAACCATGACCCTCATGTAAATCGTGCACCGGGTTCCGACGGAAGATGATGGGTTTACGATACATCGACAACGCAATGCGCCCCACAGTGTTCTGTCTGATGACGCGGCCAGACATGCCAGACAGTAGATGCATGTCAGCTCTGACACCTGAGCACGCAGCCCCGATGCACCCCAAACGGAAGCACTCTTAACGAGGTCTGAGAAAAGTATGGCACTGCAGCCAGCCCAGTCAGAGGTCAATGCGACCACTGTGAGGTGACATGGTGATGTGGCAGCCGATCGATGAGGAACGCACATGCCGAACCCGCGGGTGAGGCGCCGGGCCCATTGGGATCGGGTGGGCAGGCAGAAGCTTCTGAGGATTGGATCCGACTGCGTTCCTGGGCATGGGTGAGAAGCGCCAGCGGGCGTGGAGCCAACTAACCCACGGCACTCGGGCTCTGCGATGTTGCTTGAAAGATCCGGCTCCGGGTCCCTTTTGTATGTAGTGGTGCTGCCGGCGGAAGCAGGTAAAGCTCCGCCTTTGCCGAAAGGACGCACGCATGCTCCTACATGTCGGCGAGCAACGCAAGTACAGACTTGACGCGGTTGATGGGGTCACCATCGCTGCACAGACATTGACTTCGGGAGGGATGCGCCCGGCAGCTGTGCTTCTGGGGGAGGAGATATGGGTTGTGGAGATCAGCAAGGACAAAGCTGCAGATGAGGGATGGATCATCAGCATGAGTACTCGAGGATCTTGGAAGAGAGAGAGAGCGTGCGAGAGACGCTGAACGAGAGCAGGAACGCTGACCCCATGACCAGTGCAGTTTGGTTCACGTTTCACAGTGTGATGATACATTAACGTCAGAACATGTCAACATGACAGAAGACCCAAGATTCTACAACACATCGACCACGCAATCCATGTGTATGCCTGCAGGCTCCACTCCATGGTTGCGGGTCAATGTCGCTTCTGCCGACGTCCTTTCGGCATGGGCAGCGCCGCTTCGCCGAGTTCGTTGACGAGCGCTAGCTCAGGGAGCGTGAGGGACTCTGCATTCATTCATCGCTCATGCTTATCGCGCGGAAGCCGCCCATGATCATACGCAGCCGACGGAGGGCGGTCCACGAATGGAGCGGTCACCCAGTTTTGGCCCAAACAGGGGTAGGAGAACCATGGCGTCCAGAGAGGCTGCAGAGAGGCTGGCTTGGATCAGGCTATCGAGCGCCTCGAACAGATTGGGTGCAATGCCTAGCAGCGAAACGATTGTCCTCGAGGAGGGCACCTCTGGGGTAGTGCAGATACCTGTCACCCGACGAGTCCTTTGGAGGCAGGCAGGTCACCAGACGCCCGCCTGTCGCGGAATCCCGATAGAGAGTGTCGCAATGTGTCTTGTGTTGGATCGTGTCTTGAGATTCCGACCCTGTCCGTCCGAGGGGCTGAGAGGCAGCTGTGGACGATACAGAGCCGCGCGATCTGGAGCCGCAAGAGAGACAACGGCAATTTCTCCCCGGTGCAAACAGACCTTACGGAACCAGCTCCCAGGCAACGGAGCTTGTGGGTTTGAGGTCTCAAAGTTTCGGCTCTGAACAGGCGACGTGTCTGGGTTTCCTATACAACAGACACACGACTGCCTTTCGTCAAGCGTGTAACAGTCGACGTGCGCCAGGGGCGTCGTAGAGTGATTGGTCCATTGGGCTCCCTGCGGGGCCGCTCAACCTCAGGTGTGCCCAGGACTGCACACCTGCCTTCCGGCAGTACCATGCATTGGCTTGCTTCCACCGCTCAGGATTGATTGCAAGCCCCCCCCTCCCCCCGATCCCCCGAGTAGTGGACGCAGTAGTGCATGGGTCATTGTTTATCGTCCGTAGCCAGGGACTGCCGAGCCTGCCCCCAGGTTATCGTCCTCGTCCCTGCCAGTAGCTCCAGTGACCAGCAGCGAGTCTGCAGCTGGCCAGCCCCGACCATGGGTTGCAGAGAGATCTCATCAAGCACCCCGTACGCCACTGCAGTGACCTGTTCATGGAGGCCAAAGCGCCTTGTGCTGTTGCGCCATTCGCAGCCTGGCAACCAGCGCGAAGCAAAAGGACATGCGGAATCCGGTGGGGCCGAGCGAAACAGTCACGGCAGCGCAGTGCCTCGAGCCCTCTCGGCCTCCCAGCGAGCGAGGTCTTTGCGTAGACATGAGCAGAGAAGTAACCTCATGTTTCTCAAATTCTTCCATACTTAAGACAGCGACTACCTTCCCACCACGCGGTCGTTTTCTATCCGCCTGGCTCTTCACCACAACCACCAGCTCATCCTCCTCACTCCAGAGACACGTCTTCTCACTCCCCGACAGACATGCTCCGCATTCTAGGCCGCAAAAGCGACAAGTTTGATCGTCTGACTCCAGGCGGCAAGTCCCTTTTCATGTTCACCCCGCTGACGTCGTAGATACAAGTCAACCCCCAACCCCGACGTCGCCGGTCAGGCCCATTGATGGCCAGCTGCACGTCCTCGTGAGCCGTTCTACAGTGACCACCACCTCGTCAACTGCATCGTTCCCAACCTCCCCGGCGTCATCGACGTTCCCCTCTGTGTCTTCGCGGTCCAGCAAAACGCGAGTAGTGGAGGGTCTCACCGTCGGAAAGCCGGACGAAAACAGCGGCGCTCGAGCCATCACGGGTAAGTCTCCTCCTACCTCTTTCGGTGGTGTCCTTTGGAGCTGACATGTCAGATGTGTTCCCTTCTCCTCGCATTGACGAGCAGATGCATGTTCTCACTGGCCGGGCTCCTTCCCAGCCTACACTGCCTGCTGTCTCAGCAGACCAACTGCCCCGCCGGACGACCAGCGTCTCTATTCCTCCTCAGCCCCGTATCCGCCAGTCTACCATTCCCATTGTCCCCGTCGCCCCTGCCGCCGCGTCCCAGACTGCCTCTCCGGGAACCACCACCCGCTCCGACGTCACCAACATTCTGCGCCATCTTCGGCCCGCTCCCATTCCGCCGAATGCACCCCCGGCCATTCTCGCGGGATGCATCGCAGAGGTTCTTGGCATTACCGATGTCCATGGAGTCCTAGATTTTCTCGAGAGTGACTCGTCGCGCGAGWCGWCGWAGCKMGTCGSRTSSKGGMCCWCGGMYGMKSTMGGACAGCAACCCGGTCAGGAAGACATCGACCTTGCCGTCGTCCCTGCCGTCCTCGCCTCATGCAGACATGATCCCCCGTCTCGCCATCAAAGCGAAGAGTCTGTTTGACGACAACAGGCGCATGCATTCTGAGATTCAAGATCTCAAAGCGGAAAAGGCCGACCTCAAGGCACAGCTCAAGCGTGTGGAGGCGGCCATGCAAAACATGGTCCGGGTAGCCGAGATTATGAACGTGCGGTCTCGGTTCACGCCTCCCTCCAGTCCGCAATCAGACGACCTCGACTCTTCGCGCTCCAACCGCGAACCCGTTTGCCCGACATGCTCTCTCCCATCCCACTCGCCAGACAGGCCAGACACTGCGACCGGCAAGACTCGGTGGTCAATGCAGCTCAAACCACTAGACCCGTCGTCGTCCGATGACGACGAGGGTACTGCTCGGCTGAGGATCCTGCCTCCCCCTCGTCGGGTATCCCGCGTTCCTTCCGCCGACTCTACACCACGTCCCACCAGCATTCATCTCGGTGATGCCGACTGTGGGGTGAGCCTCAACCGCTTCCGGACGAGCGACGACGACGTGTGTAGCGACGACGAGACCGACATGCTCGCCGACGCCGACATGGAGGAATGCAGCAAGGAGCTCGACGCTGGCGATATGGCCGCGGTCAAGAAGCTCGAGAAGCCGGAGGAGAAGATGACCACCTATCCTTCCGGCCGCCCGGTGGTGGAGATTATCGAGATGGACGTTCCGAGCGACCACGAACCGCACTCGCTCGACGGCAAGCCGACGGACGCTGCCCTCTCGCCAGACCCGGACGCCAAGCGCTCGCACCGGACCAGCGTGCGGATTTGCGAGTGGGAGTGCGACGGCAGCAGCATTACGACGACGACCGACACGCCAGACGGTGGCAGCCCCGGAGGAGGAGACGTAATTGTCGTCAAGACGGGTTTCAACAATGGCGGTCAACAACGCATGTCCATGTCGCTAGACCAGCAGAAAGTGTCGCTAATGGTCCAAATGGTCACCACCACGTTGACCCGGAGCAAGGGCCCCGGTGGTGCTGCGTCTGCCTTGTCGTTGAGCACCGTCTCAATGCAGGCGGACAGCGGACACGAGGTGCCCAACGTTGACGAGCAGGACGTGGCGGACGTGTCGCTCCTTGCCAAGCTGGACGAGATGGACGAGGGGGAGAGACAGAGGCAGCCGCGCAAGGAGCCTGAGGGATACCCGTGGTGGTAGATAGTTGTTGTATCTATACTGTCTTGTGACGATCTATTTGGTGATCTGGTGAATGCATGCATTGGGAGACGAGAGTAGTCTTGGGGGGTGCCGCAGAGTAGTGCCCCATAGAAAGGTTGTTTGTTTGGGTTCAACGACGGAAGCAGCTCGACCCAACCGACTCGTGTTTCTCGTGTTTACCTTTCGCCCACTCGCTCTTTTCCTTTATCGTCACATCCATACCCATCCCTTGTCATTCATCACAGGTGCCACTCGTTGCTTGCAGAGCATCCGGCGTCGCCATTGCTCGCTGCAGTCACATTGCGTATCGTGTCAGTCTGTGTCAGTGATCCGTAAGTGCCCCAAAGTGCTCAACATGCAGCCTGCGGCAGCTTGCCAACCGAAAACGTAACATTATTATTAAAAGACGGGCTCGCCGAGCTGAAAATGCAGGGCGGCCAAAGTATAAAGAAACAAAATCGAAGTGTTGAAGATCTTGAAGGTGGCCGGCGGGCGACACTGGGTAGACGTGGCCGCCATGGACGACTCGATTCAGGACACCGTTGGACGAAGCGACTTGGCGACAGAAAGTGGGACAGTGCGCTAGTGTGCCGCGTGGCGGAGTGGAAAAGCTCGTCCGCTCGCTGAACCAGCCGGACCCCTTGGGTAACGATTGCGGCGAGCGAGACGACCGTCGCCGAGTCTGTACACGCGCGGGTTCGTTCCGCTGAGCGCTCCGCTCCCCCCTCAGAAAGGACGTCGGACAGGGCGTCTCGACTTCCTCCCGAGACGGAGCGCTCTTGGCAAACGCCGCACCTGCACAGAGCTACAGCACAGGCCATCCCTTGCTCACCCCTAACCAATTACCCGTACAGGTTACTGCAGCGTATCAGACGAGCAGACTTACTTTCCCTTAAAGCTCACCGCGACGCACTTTGCGCAGTCTGCCCTACATGTCCGTGCCTTGTCGATCGTCTTCAGGTGTCCGTTCTGTCGTCGCCACGGGGCAGTGTCGCCTTAAAGCCGGAGCGCCGGCGTCGGGGCGTCGGCCTTGCCCTGGCTCCTGCCCATCCCCTTGCGGGCAAAGGCCTCCTGCAGCTCGGAGGAAGGGGTGGCAGGAATGGGTGTCGTGCGAGGGACGGCACGACGGAGGACGGGGCCGTTGACCCACTCCGGGACCTGAGGCGAGGTCTCGGAGCGGGTGGTGGTCGCGCCGGGGATGGTGGCCGGCGCGGAAGAGATGCGCTTTCCGCCCCACGGGCCCCTGCTCGGACCAGCCGAAGCAGGGGCGGTGGAGGCGGCGGCGGCGGGCACGCGGAGAACGGGGCGCAGCGCGGGGCGAGCGTCGGCGGAGGAGCGGGAGCCGTTGGTGTCGGCGGCTCCAGAATCAAAGGCCGGGATGCGGCCACGCAGAGCCTTGGCGCGGCCCTGCCACTCCGGCACGTCGGCGGCCGATGCTGCTGCACCCTTGCTCGGCGCAGCACGCTTGAGCCCACCGCGGAGCGAGGTGAGGCTGTCCGCGGTCAGCCCAAACGCGGGGCCGCGGCTGGGAGCGCCGGCGGAGCGGGCGGCAGGGCGGACGGCGGGGGGGCGCGAACCGGCGGGACGAGGAGGCGGGGGAGGAGGCGGAGGAGGCGGAGGAGGAGGAGGGCTGGTGGTGGTGGTGGTGGTGGTGGCGACGGCAGCGGCGGCACTCAGCTCCGCCTCGAGCGCCGCGCGGACCTCGAGCTCTGCGCGGATGGTCGCACGCGCAGCAGCGAGCTCGAGCTCCAGCGCGGCGATCTTGGCGGCCTGCTTGGCCGCCTCTGCGTCGGCAGCCGAGAGGCGGGCCTGGGCCTGGGCGGCGGCGGCGGCGATGGCAGCAGCAGCGAGCTGGGCGTCGCGGAGCTGAAGGTCGTCGCGGAGTGCGGCAACCTCCGTCTCCGCCGCATCCAGCTGCTGGGCCAGTTCGTCGCGACGCGCCGCGGCAGCACGCCCCTGGGCATAACGGCGGCGCAGCTCGATGTGCGCCGCGGTGGCGACCGCCTTCGCCCGGCGCGCCGCGTCGCGCTCCTGCGCGTACAGGGCGTGGTTGTCCCTGACGGCTGAGTCGGAGACTGCGAGGTACGCCGAGGTGACCTCAAGCTGTTGCTTGAGGTCCTGTCTTGTTAGCACTGACTGCCACACGGAGACTGATTATGTAACAGGCGGCTGATTATGTAACATCCAATTCCGCGCAAAGGTGCGCAGCAGCCAGTCTGCATGGCGGTGGCGACTGCCAGAGCGGCAACACCGACGACCCCCAGAGTGATGACATCCCAGTGAGGACATCTACGACATGCTAGTCCGCTACAACCAGCAATCCACTCATCCAGGATGTACTCACCTTCTTCGACGGGCCACGGCGCCACGGGAGCTTGGGACGGTGCGCGGCGAGCCAGCGCAGGGGGGTGTTGAAGACCTTGGGCGACATGGTGGTGTCACCGGTGGTGGTGAGGGTGGTGGTGGTGGTGGGTGTGGGGGAGGGGGGGGGGAGGTTGCTGCAGGAGGTGTTGCTACAGCGGGTGTGTGTGTGTGTGTGGTGTGGTGGTGGTGGTGGTATGGGGAGGGGGGATGGGAATGGGAAAGTGGGTGATGGAAGAAGAATGGAGGCGACCTGGACGAGCGAGCTGTTTAAATCCCCGCCGCAACACGTTCTGAGTGCTGTTCGACAGAGCATGGCAGGCAGCAGCGTCCGGGGGCTGCAGCGCGAGCGCGCAGGCAAACCTTCTCGACGCTGGGGCAGGGGCCGAGGACGTCCAAGAGGACTAGTGACATTCAGCACCGTTTCATACCGCGTGCGATCAAGCGAGCGCGCGATGGCTGGTCACCGGCGTGCTCAGCATCCTCGGGCGGAGTGCGCTGACCTCCCACAGTGCACGCGTTTGTGAGAGCGCGTTTACAGCTTGGTCGACCATGTCGCTCTGTCGGTGAACCCTGAACAGGCCTCTAGTCTGGTTGAGCGTGATGCCGCTGCCACCTGCTGTTGGACTAGCGCCGACGAGCTGACCGGACCGACGCGGTCTGGAACGCGCACTCGACCGTTCCAAGAGCGCAGAATATGGGTGACCGTACAGATCAATGTCTTGTGCTGGTGCGGCGGATGCCGCATGGGCAGAGCTCTCTTGTCGTCCTCGCAGTGTTGGCTCCGTCCGAGGCGTGGGATTCCTGCCGGGAGTCTGCCGGGTGTGAACACACACTTGTCCCGATAGAGGTGTGGACTCCTTCTGGGCTCCTGCTTGATGCTCAACAAATTCTTCTCCTGTCTTCGCCACACAAAAGCGTGTATCACGAGAGCGGGGAGAAAACTCCACGGTCAGGAAAGAGGGACACAACTGGGCAGTGGTGAAGACGGGCGGTTCGTTATTGATGCTGTACAGCAATATTCAGGCGCTCTGTTCAGTCGAAAACCTCTCTCACCACTGTAACTCTAATGGAAGAGCTGATGCCCCGGGAGAACGGTGCTGCAGCCAATTTCGCGATGACCATGAACAGGATTGACACGAAAGTATGCGAACTGAAGAACCCCTTCTCTCTGAGGCTTCGTGTCCGATGCTCTGCATCTACTAGATGCTCCTCAGCTGATTGTACAGCGAAGCATCATGTTGCGTGTTGGTGGGACGGTCACTGGAGGAGGGGGCGCAGCAGCACGCCAGGACGCAGACCTGGGTAGCTGGGTGCGCTTTGCAGGGAGAAGAGGCCGTGGAGGGCGGCCCTAGCTGCTCGCAACGCGACTGATTTTGATTTCAACTTTCTCGGCTTAGCGCTAGTGCGGAACTGAAATTCCATTGAACCGGCTCGTTGGTAATTGGATGCTGGAGTGGTGCTGGTGAACCCATTGGGAGGACAATGGAAGTGGCATCGTTGTAAGGACGCAGCACAGCCAAGGAGGCTGCTGAGGTATCCTCTTGTTACAGTTCTGCTGTTCAGCATCTGCGGTCGCACCGACTACCAAGTATCCCTCTTAGCTCAGTGGTAGAGCGCGACACTAGTAATGTCGAGGTCAGTCGTTCAAGTCGGCTAGGGGGAATACACGATTCATTTTTGCATTGTGGGCAAAGCTCCTCTGCGACGCGGGGAGGACAGGACGGCGCGTACGCAGCCAAGCTGAGGGTCTGTTTATGCCACTCGGGCGGGCTGCGAGGTGCTCTCCCGGCTGGCCACCCCTGCTCGGCAGCATTCTGCCTCTCTCCATGTCACTCCAGTTGCAGCCGCACCTTAGCCTGCATCGTCCCTCTTAGCTCAGTGGTAGAGCGCGACACTAGTAATGTCGAGGTCAGTCGTTCAAGTCGGCTAGGGGGAACAGGAAGACACATTTTTGCTTTGTGAGCAAACCCACCTTTGCTCGGTGGATCAAGTCGGGCCTCTACTTGTACTGCTACTGTGAGATCATGACACTTGCCGGGCAGAGTGCTCTTATCCTTCTTCATGCGAGTATCTATACTGAATGTATCACAATCTATGTCCTGTGCAGCTCTGTCTGCCACCGTGCACTCGTCAGTGCGCTTACAACTTGGCCCTGGGAGCAGCAGCCTCCTGCTGGGCCTTCCAGATGTCGCCGACAATCTTCTTGCACTCTGTCTTGACAATCTTGCCGTTGGCGTTGCGTGCTGTGGTGTCAGTGGGGTGGTCGAGGAGGCAGCAGCGACCGCGCTTCAGTGTGGTACTCACGCAAGGGCTCGTCGCTAACGACGACGATCGCCGGGCGCGCGGCGTTGCGCAGCCGGTCCTTTGCGAGTTCGATGATGCTCTGGGCCGACACGGTCGACGAGTGGTGGCCTGGGGTGAGCGAGACGTGCACGCCGACGAGCTCTCCCATGCGGGGGCACGGGACGGGTACGGCGGCGACCTCGGCGATGCGATCGTCGCGCGCGATCGCGTTCTCGACCTCGGCCGACGCAATGTTCTCGCCACCACGGATGATAATGTCCTTTGCGCGGTCGGAAATGTACAAAAAGTCCTCGTCGTCGAGGTAACCCATGTCGCCCGTGTCCAGCCACTGGTCGGCCGTGAGCGCCTTCCTGGTCGCCTCGGGGTTGCCAATATACTCGACCATAATGTTCGGGCCGCGCGTGTGGATGATGCCGAGCTCGAACGGCTTGCACGGCTCGCCGGTCGTCGGGTTCAGAACCTTGACGCCACACACCGGGAGCGCCGGGCCCGTCGACTTTGGCCGCTCCAGGTAGTCGATGCCGCCGACCGCGCAGTGCACACCGTTCGTCTCTGTCATGCCCCAGCCGTTCTTGAATCATGTCAGCTATTGCACCAGAGAGACAAAGGACGAAAAATAGTTCCGCCACATCCCAGCCATACGACCTCCGCGGCTCAGGGGTTCGGCACGGCGATAGTGACCGCGCCGAGACGCGTTGGGGACAACTGCACTTACCTGCGTGTTTGCATTGGGGAAGCGGTCCTTGATGTCGTGGGGAAGACGGTCCGGGGACGGCGCGCCGCCGTAGCTGATGGCATCAAACTGCTTGTCCTTGGGGAGGAGGGGTGACTGCATGATGCCCATGACGACGGCGGGGACGCCGCCGATGATCGTGATGCCCTCGTCCTTGATGAGCTTGATGACGTCGGGGACATTCCACCTGCGGGTGAAGACAAACTTGTAGCGCTGGGTCCAGCCGCGTGTGATCCACGACATGCAACCGGTGACATGGAACATGGGGATGGCCAGGAGGACAATGGGCTGCTTGGGGGGGAACGCGACGAGGTCCTTGGCGGAGCCGCCCTTGCGGAGGACGTTACGGGCGGCACTGACGCCGCCGGCGACCACGTTGTGGAGGGCGGCGCGCTGGTCGGAGAGGACGGCCTTGGGGTAGCCGGTGGTGCCCGAAGTGAAGAAGATGGTCGCGTCCGAGTCGGGGCCGACGTTTTCGATGCCGATACCGACGCCGGACTGGATCGCCTGCATGGCGGCTGCGCTGGGTGCCGCGTCGTCCAGGACCGAAAGGCCGGCGCGGACCTCGGCAGGCAGCTTGTCTGTCGCCCAGGAGGGGGACCACGGGTAGACGTCGCCAACCTTCTTGCTCCTCAGGAGGCTGCGCAGGGGGCCGAGCACCTTGGCCATGTCGAGGTCGACGAGGGTGACGACGGGATTTGTGATCGCGAGGCAGTGGACAATCGACTCGGTGATGAGGGTGCTGTTCACAAAGACGGGGACAGCGCCGAGGAGGTGGCAGGCAGTGTACGAAACGAGCCACCTGCGGTGTCAGTGGGCATTCTCGTGCGGTGCGTTGCAGAGTCTCGGCCATCTCTGCCAGGCGAGCCTGTGACTGACCAGCTGCCTTGTGTAGCAGACTGGCTGACTCGGTGCTACTCACTGGGTGCAGTTGGCGCCGATGACGCCGACGCGGGAGCCGGCGCGGCATCCCTTCTCAAAGAGCCAGGCGGCACGGCGGGTGGCCATCTCGAGCACCTGGCGGTGGGTAAAGGTCTCGCGTGCATACAGGTCGTCGCTCTCGAGGATGGGCGACGACACAAAGTCGAGGTCGGCGTGCAGGTTCATCTTCTCGATGACGAGCTCGCGGAAGTTGCGGGGCACCTGGGTCTGTCAGCTGGGTGACCAGCGTGCGAGCTCACGTTCTTCCAGGTCAGATGCTTCTGGCCGCGAATGTCGACCTCGACCGTCTCCCAGGGCATGCCGGGGGCGGTAATGATCGCGTCGCCTGCGGGCGTCAGTAGGGAGCAGCTGCAGGAGCACGCACATTCAGCAATGGTGGGTCGCTTGGCCATCGTGGTGGTGGGGTCTGGGCAGTGTTGGAATGTTTGCGAGCGTGCTCGACCTGTTCTGTATCTTTTAATAGAGGGCCACTGGCTCACTGGTGGGGGCGGGCAACCCGGTTTTCGGCATCCTGGTCCCCCCACCCATGTACCGACTAATTACTAACCCGGCCAGGCGGTCAGGCAGGCATGCGGAGGGGCAGGGGAGCCGCCTACGCCGTGGCGTGGAGTAGATGGGTTTTCGGTCGGTGAGCCCCACATCTCCCTCCGCGGGGGTGCTAGCCTGGAGACATCCGTTGATCCGTTACACCCGCGGACTGGATTATCAACGACGACTGACCTGCCCACGAGCCATCGGACAAGGCCGTCGGTACGTACCCCACCACGCTATGCGGATAACGCAATTAACGGCTCACTCGCTCCGGGTTGAACCACGGCCGGCTGCTGATCTGGAATGCATCGACAGATCGGCGATGGAACTATGCATGCGCACCGTGTCCTGCAGATCGCGGCACCTTTGTTCCATCGACAGGACCGTGCTGTACTGCAGGGTGCGCAATCAGATAGATAGCGTCTCGGGTCGCTCGGCCGTTTGGTCACTCGGCAATCTGACCCCAGATGCCGGTGGATATCCTCACCCTGTCCCATCCCACAGCGAGACGGCAATCATCATCGATACATGCCTCACATGTGGCAGCCTACAGAGCTACAATCCAGCTGATCCTGGACACCCGCGAGCTGCAGAGGCGCAGCCGATGAGGAAGCCGGGAGGGCCACCGGCGGAGATTGTGAGACGGTATGAGTTGGACGAGTGGTGAGGCCGTCCGAGTGTGTCGTGCTGTCAGTGGCTGCTCGAGGGTGACCGAGTTGATGATTACAGGTGAGCTCGTCGTCGCTACTAGTATATGTCTCCTCGTCATGAGCTGCTAGACCACGGCCGTCCCTCTCCGGCGCAGAGGACAGGACGGGATCGCCGCAGGCGCCGTCCACACAACAGACGGACACACTCCTCAGTCGTCAAGACATGGCATAACACAGCCTACAATCCAATCGTACACGCCGCTCCCTGGCCTCTCTCCGTGCTCTCGTATTATGACGGCTCGCACTCAGACAGTCGGGGCGTCGTTCATCGAGCCCTCGCGGCGGGGCTCGGGCCGCTCGCGCTCGCGAGTCTCGCCGTCGCCCTCGCCGGCCATCGGCATCGCGGGCGGCGACGACCAGGTGCCGCGGCAGTACGTGCAGCGGTAGTTTTCGTTCCACGATTCGAACGCAAACGAACACATATCTTGGCGTGTTAGTGTAACTGTACTCAGGCCGGCGGTGGCCGCGATGGGCGGGGTGCTCACTGCTGTGGTCCATGGGATGGGCGCAGATGCGGGGGGGCGGCAGACTGCGCCGTGCGATCTGTTCTCCGCAGTCCATGATGGGAAGCCTGTGTTGGTGGTGGTGGTGGTGGTGGTGGTGGTGGCGGTGGTGGTTGAGATGGAGAAGAGGACAAACGTGGGTGGTGACAGCAGACCTGGGTGGCAACAAGCTTGGGGAACCGGGACTTCCGAGTCCATTTATCTCGAGCCGGGCCACGGGTGCCAAGCGCCGGGCATTGCGGTCCAACTCCGCTTTCAGAGTGGCCGATTGCTATCTATATCTGGCCACCCCCTCCCGCCTGGCTGCCTGGCTGGCACTGCTGGCCCGATCATGTTCCTGCTGACGACGTCGTCGCAAGCTAGACACAGATGCAGACGTAGCATGTAGCACGTAGCACGGATCGAGTCCCAGACGATCGCTGGCCAGCTGCTTATCACGGCAGCGAGACCCCCGTAGTCTATCGGCTCACAGCAGCGCCACCACGACTCCCCACCACTCCGCTCGAGATACAGCCAACCACTACTCCACTGCTCAACCAAAGTCAGCCGGCAATGCCCTCCAATGGCCTCTCACGACAGGAAACTGCAAGGACAGGACCATACATTTCCGACAGGACTGGTCCGACACGGACTTTAAACGAGCATCTCTCTCAATAGCTCAGTTGGTAGAGCGCCGGACTGTAATGGTTATTCTACAATAAAATTCCGTCTCAGGAATCCGTCGGTCGCCTGTTCGACTCAGGCTTGGGAGATTTTTTACTCTCTTTTGGGGGCTGCCAACAGGCCCACGGCCCGCTTCCCCCATTGGTCATGTGCTGCAGGGTCTCAGTCCATCCCCTCTGTACTGCCATTCTCTGCATCCCGCGCTGGCGAGGAGAGCTGGTATCCAGCTGACAAGCATAATTGCAGGAACTTTGCCCTTCATTATGAAACTTGGCATTTGAGCCATTCCCCCCCGGCCTGCCAGTCCCGAAATTGTGGCTTTGCGCTCCGAAAGGTCGAGAACCCAAACTCTCCGCCCCCACGCACTGGAGCCCTTCCGGGAACCCTGCATGGAAGACCAGGCGGCGGCCAGGCTGCACTAGGGTGATCGGACGGGCAAGGCGGAAAGTCTGGAGGGTTTCGGAGCCGGAACCGCAAGCGCAGGAACCGGGACGGTAAGGGCGCAAGCGTCGACGCGCAACAGCCGCATGCGCATGGTGGCACGACGAGTGAGACGCGTGATTTCTGCCGTATGTCGCCCGTATGCATGTCTTACCTGCGCTGCCCAAGCCCAGCCGAGGCGAGCGCTACATGAGGACTGGGGGTAGTTTCTTGGGCGCGCCCGTTCCTCCCCTCTGCCTTTATTATCTCTACATCTTCCCCCCACTGCCTTTATACCTCTACAGCTTCAACCGCCCCGCCTCCTCGTCCTCCTCGCGCGACATGGCATCCCTCTCTGCCCGCGTGCTCCTCAGGGCCGCGCTCCTCGCGACAGCCGCCGCTGCTGCCGCACTCCCCGGCGACTCGGCGGGCAGCAGCGTCGCCCACCTTGTGCGCCGCGAAGAAAAGTCGGGCGGCATCTCGAACACCGTCAAGTGGGTCCTCATTGCCATCGGCGCCGTCGTCGGCATCACGGTGCTGAGCATTCTGATTGTGAGTTGCAGACAGGACGGCACAGAACAACAGAACATTCTGCGCGGCGATCGGCGCCGATCGCCGCAGATCGCTGCAGGATCCCAGGGCGGGGCGGGGTGGGGCTGCGCCCCCCACTGGGCATCGAGACCGCCAGAGCAGGTGCTGACGCGCAGCGCTTCCTCACCAACTGGAGCGGCGGATGCGGGCGCGGCGAGCGCATGGGCGCCGGGACGGCGATGAAGACTGCGATCCGCGACCACAACCGCCCGAACCCCTACCAGCACAGCGGCGGCGTCACGCACCAGGGCTACGGGTACGACCAATCGCACCAGCAACAGATGCACTACCAGCAGCAGCAGGAGTGGGACCGGCAGCAACACCAGAACAACGAGTGGTTCCAGCAGAACTATGGCCGGTAGCTCGCGAGCTCGGCGGACGCGAGGCGTGGCGGTGGGTCGCGGTATGGACTACAGTCTCGGAGCCGAAAGAGGGGCGCCAAGCCCACTACTAGCCTGTGGTGGTGGGAGGCCAAGCCGAGGCCGAGGTGCTCGCCATCTCCCCCTCTCTGCTCTCTCTTTCGGCACTTGGGCTCTGGTAATGTACATGCATGTAGTGTGTTCAGTTCTCGTTGTTTCCCCCTTCTCTGTAGCCGGCCGAATCCGGCGATCGCAGCCGATAATACCCGTTCCGTTCCTGCCTCCACTCGAGGGATCCAGTCCTGTCCTAGGACCTAGAAGGTGAGGTCACTCTGCGGCGGCGCGGCCCACAGCTCGGAGATTTCCCGGGCGAGCACAAACATGTCCTCGCCGCTGAGGCTCGCGATCGGGCGGCCGCGGAGCACGTAGCTCGCGAGCAGCTCCTGGTCGAGCGGCGGTAGCTGGCCCGCGACGGCCGTGAGCGCGGCGGCGAGCTCGTCGCGCGGGATCTGCGCCGCGGCGGTGTAGGGGAGCGATGCGATCCAGCGGATGTGCGCGAGCGCGGCCTCGGGGCTGCCTGGGGGCGAGGCGGGCGCGGAGGCGAGTGCAGGAGACCCCAGGGCACCGGCGGGGTTGCCGTTGCTGTCGATGTAGCCGTAGCCGTAGGGGTAGCCGTAGTCGTAGGCGTAGGCGTTGGCGCCGGGCTCGGCGGGCGCGGGCGCCTCGAGCGCGGCACTCGCGTACAGCCGCTCGCGGTCGTCGACGTCCATGCTATCGCGGCGGCGCGCGCGGAGCGGCGTGTGCTGCCTGTCAGCGCGGCTCGCAGCACGGTACGTACGGTGTGGGCGCGGAGGTGGGAGCGCGAGCGCAGGTGCGCAGCGAGCGCGCTGACGCGGGGGAGGGACGCGGCCGCGGGCTCGAGGGAGGACGGCGGCGCGCCGAACCCGTAGCTGTAGCTGCCCAGGTCGGGGAGCGACATGCGGCGGCGGGAGCGCACCCGGTCGCGGTCGCCGTCGTCGTCCTCGCTGCGGGGGCGCTTGGTGTGAGAGAGCTCGTCGAGCTCTGTGCTGGGGAACGGGACGGGGATGGGGACGGGGCCTGCGGGGAAGCTGGCGGGGATGGGGATGGCGAATGGGCTGCTCATGGTGGTGGTGGTGGTGGTGGTGGTGATGATGATGATGATGACAGTGGGAAGAGTTGTAGTGGGTGGGTGGGATCGGTGGGATTGGCACAGGCCTCGTGTTTCCCCAGGTGGCCGAGAACAATGCATCCACTGAAATACACCAACAACAGTGGCGGTGGACGCCCCGACGCCGAGCCACGCCCTGATCCGCACTCCCCAGGACCCAGCTGCCTCCTCTCTCTCTCTCTCTCCTCTCTCTCGTGCTCGTGCTCGTGTTCGTGGGTGGGGGCTGCAGCTATGCATAGCTTTTAGACTTCTTCGGTTTTCTCTTCTATAAGCGCCCAGACGTGTACCTGTACAGACAAGACATGTGTGCGTGCCACTCGCTACAAACACCCGCCACTTAGAGCTTGGCCTTGGAGCCAACAAGGTTGTTAAAGTTGGCGTGGATCTGGACGCGGGCGTCGGCGCTGTTCTCGGGGAAGGTGCGGCGGTTGTCCCACTTGACAACGTCCTCCCAGCGGTTGAGGAGCTGGTCGGGCGACGCGGGCTGGTCGTTGGGGAAGACGGCTCCAAACGAGCGCTCCCAGCCGTAGACGGCGGCGAGGCCACCGAACGCCTTGACAATGAGCGAGGTGTCGTGGCACTTCTCCGAGGCCATGTAGGCGGTGATGGGAGCAACGTAGTCGGCCTTGAAGGTGTCGAGGAGCTCCTGGGTCCAGATGGTGGCGGTCATGGCGGTACCGGCCGAGGGGCAGAGGGCGTTGACGTAAATGTTGTTCTTCTTGCCCTCAATGGCGAGCGCCTTGGTGAAGCCAATGATGGCGGCCTTGGCAGTGCCGTAGTTGGCCTGGCCGTGGGCACCGACAATGCCGTTGGGCGAAGCAGTGTTGACGATGCGGCCGTAGTTCTGGGCGTGCATGATGGGCCAGACGGCCTTGGCCATCTTCCACGAGCCACGGACGTGAATGTCCATGACCGACTGGAAGAGCTCGGGCGACATGTTGACAAAGGCCTTGTCGCGCAGGATACCGGCGTTGTTGATGAGAGCGTGAACACCACCAAAGGTGTCGACGGCAACCTTGACAATCTTGTCGGCGTCCTCGACCGAGCCGACAGCGGCGACACCCTTGCCACCGAGCTTGGTGACCTCGTCGGCGACCTTCTGGGCGGCATCGGCGGAAATGTCGTTGACAACAACGTTGGCGCCGAAGCGGGCAAAGTAGTGGGCGTACGAGGCACCGAGACCGTTGCCGGCACCGGTGATGATGACAGTGTAGCCCTTGAACGAGTCGGTGGGGGGAGGGCCCTGGGGGTTGGGCTTGAGCGAGGGCTGGAGCTTGACAACGTCCATCATGCGCGAGGCGTCACCCTGCGAGGGCGACGAGCGCTTGGACATGTCCTTGACCTTGGGCCACATGAGGTCGACAGCCGAGGGGGTGAACGACTCATCGGCCTTCCAGATGTAGCCCTCGGACTGGGTAGCGCG
>PQXP01000567.1:0-11556 GCA_002973495.1 Apiotrichum akiyoshidainum
GGTGGGGGTCTGAAGGTCGTGTGTTCCGCCGGGAGCGACTCGTGACGAAAGGACATATAAGCTGTCGCCTCGGCAGTCTGAACAACCCTTCCCCATCTCTCTCACTTCCACCCACCGAATAACCACCACAACACAACCCACCATGGACACCCTCAAGAAGCTCGTTTCGTAAGTACCCTCATCTCCTTTAGCGACATCACGAACCCCCATCCCCGTCGTCAGTGGCGACAACGTCCCCCTGCGCCCATCCACCTCCTTGTCAATGTACTTACTGATTCCCCAGCCCCTGCAAGTGCAAGGACGTCGAGGTCGGCCCCAACTGCCCCTGCCAGCGTGGCGCGTGCAAGTGCCGCACCAACAAGTGCAAGTGCCCCGGCTGCAAAGGTCGCGTTCACCGCGGCAACGAGTCGTCCTCGTCCTCGTCGTCGGACGACGACGACGACCTCCGCCAGCGCAAGCGCGACAAGGCCGCCATCCGCCAGGGTCAGCCTGGTCAGCCTGGTGCCCCCCTCCGCTAAGCGCCTCTCGTACGGCACCACACCACGCATGACCACCGCTGCTGCATTCAACCCGCCAACGTGACCCACTGTCGGCGGCCGCCTTGCGTAGTCGAGAAATCGATAGTAGTAGTAGTTCTGAAGTGTGGAAGCCTGAGGAGCCAGGTACTTGGTACGGTTGATAAAGAATGCGCGGGAGAAGTGAAGAAGTCAACTGTCCATATATAAGTATGCAACCGTCCAAGCGTACCCGACCGGTGTGGTGTATTGAGCACGACGCTGCCCCGTGCAATGACGATCCTCTGCGAATTGTCAATAAGAGGACTGGTGGGTCTCTGACGACACAGTTAACCGCACAGGTCCATCACTCACGCCATCGGCGGTGCGGTGCAATGACCGAACCACATGTGGTCTGTAATGGTCCGAATGCCTCTGTCAGCCTCGTATTGCACTGGGCCGCACGACATATGGAACCGATCCCCCGCAGTTCAAACTCCGTCTCCGATACTCAGGTTTGAGTAGAGTATCGCAGCCGTAAAGAAGCGACGATGAAGTTTGAGGGCGGATGAATATACTGGGCCACTTGGCTGCTCCTTGCAACCACCTCTCTCTCGATCGCTCACGGCGACGATCTCCTCGGTGTTGCTGGGTGCAGAGCTGCCGATCAGCCACCTGCGCATAACGGATCGCGGAGAAGATGAGTTCCACGTAGAACTTCACGAGATTTGTACGTCTGCAAGCTGTAACTACGTTTGCGCGCCAGTATGCTCTACTGCGTACTGTTCTCATCGTCGAACCCGGTCTCGCCAGGTGCGGTCTGGCCATGTGTGCCCCGGTCGACAGCACGCCTGGTGTTCTGGACCGTGCGTGGTCGAGAGGTGTTTATTCTCCTCCCAGTTGCCACCAGTTCACCCCCGTCGCCACCGTCACCATCGTCACCACCGTAACCATTGTCACCACCGTCACTACCCCGCCCTCGCCCTCACCCTCGCCTGCAACGGCCCTCTCGGCCTGGTCTCGACTTTTTGAGTGACGACGTAGCAACAGATTGGACATGGGCCGGAGACGACAGATGCGAGCGAGGCCGGTGTGGCGACGGGAGAGCGGTGACGGCAACGGCAACGTGGCAGCAAGGCACTGTGATCATACTCTGCTCACTACTCATGCCGCCATGGTGAATCTGACCTGTACGAGACGTTGTTTGATTACTCGCTTTTCCTCGGTCTTGGAGAGCGACAACGGCGAGGCCGCAGCCTGCGACTAGGAACAGGTTGCATGCATACGCCACATGCAGCAGACTGGACACTGTACACTGTGATGCATAGCGACATTGAGAATTCGAGAACGCAGTGTGGTGCGTTGGAGACGCGCGCTGCACTACGCAGGATCATTGGTTGTGGCGGCGCAGGGCCATTGGCTTCCAATAAGGCGGCGTCAGGCGCAGCTCGCACGTGGGCAGAACCCTGTGGGCCCTGCAGATACAATATGTGCGCTGAGCGTCCTCTGCTTCTCCAGAAGTTGGCTCGATGGTCGTCGCTCAGCTATGGTCGAGGCCTCAAGCTCTGTCATTCCAATTCAGTGACCACGCTCAACGTCACGTTCAGGGGTGGGTGAGAAACAAAGTACATCAACATGGTATGAACGTGCTGGTTGCGCGCAGCGCATGAGGGGGGAACGGCGCCAGGCCATGGTCCCGTCTTCCTCGCAGCCAACCCTCGCAGAGGGATCGTGCTATGTACGCTTCTCAAAGATACGGGAGCAGGCGCGGCGATGGCGTCCTTCCTCCAAAGGGGATGTTCGGAGATGATGGGCTAACGAGATAGTAGAGCAGGGTCTTAGATCTCGCGCGAGTAGACAACACCGCGCTTGCGGTTGTTGTCCCAGTCGTTGTCCCAGTCGTTGTCCGAGTCGTCGTTGTTGTCCCCGTCGTTGTCCGAGTCGTCGTTGTTGTCCCAGTCGTTGTCCGAGTCGTCGTTGCCCCAGTTGTTCCAGCGGTTGGGACGGTTGTGCTTGTGGTGGCGTCCACCACCGCCGGTAGCAGCGGGCTGCGACTCGGTGGTGGTAGTCTCGGTGGTGGTAGTCTCGGGGGTCTCGTTGTTAGAGTCGTCGGTGGCAGTGGGAGCAGTGTTGGAAGCAGTGGTGGTGGGCTTCGAGTTGTCGACGACACCATCAGCAAAGATGTCGGTCTGAGCACCGTTGGCCCAGCCGTAGCGGGCGTTGTACGAAGGGGGGCCGTCGTCGCGCTGGACATTGGCACCCTCGACATTGGAGAAGTAGAGGGGGTTCTTGGCACCCGAGCAGTCGCCGCTCGAGCAGAGAACCGGGGCCTTGGGCGTCGCGAGAGCGCGGTTGCCGGGGTTTGTAACACGGCAGCGGAACGCGTTCTGGTACATCTCGTCGCCGCCGTTCGTCTCTCCGTGAACCTATGTTTCGTAAGCATATATTACGTAAGTCGATATTATGCAAGTTGACCATGTACTTACCCAACCCCACATACAGTGGCAGCCGCCCTCGGGGCAAGCGGGGAGGCCGGCAGGGATGTCAAAGGTGACATCGCGGGTCCAAGGGCAGGCCGCGTTGGTGGTGATGACAACAAAGTCCTCAGGCTTGACAGCGTTGGGGTCCGACTTGTAGGCGATAGCGATGGCACAGCCCTTGGTCTGGTCCGCCGAGGCCTCGTGGAGCGAGCCAAAGTCGTCGGGGCAGGCGTCCGAGGGAGTGCCCTGGTAGCCACCCCAGGTGGTGAACTGCTTGTTGCAAGCAATCTGAGCCTGAGCCTGTCCGCCGGCGGGGAGGTCAAAGAACTGGCCGTCGGCTAGAGGTGTTAGTAAGACAGTACAAAGGGTCTGTCAGGTAGGAGAGTGGCGCGCATAGCTGTGTACAATGGAGGTTTTGTCTCTGTTCCTTCATTGTTTCTGTTTCGCCTTGTGTGCGCGTCGCCACCACCTGTGCACGAGAAGCTGCACTCACCAGGAGGCTGGTTGATCTGGCCGTGGAACCACCAGTTGCTGAAGGGGACAAAGTCGGGGTAGCCCATGGGGTACGCCGAGAGGTCGTCGTCGTAGCTAGGGAGTCAGTATCGGCGGGGACAGCGATGTGCGCTTGCGGCACACCTGGTGATACATTCGCTACTGCAATGGCAATAGCAAAGATGATACTCACCCGTACATGGAGGGGTGCCAGAAGGCAAGGTGGGCGGCGGCAGGAGCGGCCGCCAGGGCGAGGGAAACAACCTTGGTGATCATTGTGGAGCTAGTTGTGAAAAGAGGACGACGTCGAGCCGCGAGAGGGTACAGTAAAAAGAGATGTGCGAAAAGAAAGACGCAAAGGTGCCAGACCTAGACGAAGTGGGAGAGATGTCGATGGGGGATGAAGAGGATGGTGGAAAAGAATCGGGTGGGGGCTGGCATGTTATATAGGATAGACGACTGATACAGGATCGGCCAGAACTGGCGGTGCTTGGCAGTGAGGGAGGAGAGGAGAGGAGACGCCACATTGATTCCTCTGGGAGGAGGAGTACGCACTTGCGCCGCCGCTCTTTGCCCTGCGCGCGCCCCTTTCTTCCTTTGTTGCCCGCCGACAGCCCTCGGAGCGCGTCAGTTTATCATGCATGTACGCCGCCGCCGCCTCCGCTCCGACGCCTTTGTTTCTTTCTTTCTTTCTTTCGTCCTTCCTTCCTGCTGCCATGCATCCGCACCGCACTGCACTGACTCTCCGCTGACTCTCCGCGTCTCCATTGTGCGCGCCTGCCCGTTGCACTCGAGGCGAGACATAGGGCAGGAAGGGGCCATGCATGAAGAAAAAAAAAAAAAAAGTGGACATGCATGGTCGAGGGAACTCAAACAAGGCCGTGACCTCGTTCCTGGCCCCGACTCTCGTGCTGCCATCTGCATCCACATGGCGACTGCAAAGTCAGGCCTGGTCAGGAGGACCAGCAGAGGAGTGCCATATCGTAGGTATCCTCCGAGAGACTCATTCCCAACCCCTTTGACGAGACACTGTCCCCCAACCTGAGACAATTGCTGATGCCCGGCCACAACTCCAGACAACTCGGAGTCAGACGGCCTCGGCCGCTGACACAATGTTCGGTCATGTCCATCTTCACCAGCTGCCCCAACGTCTTCGTGCCTCACGATTGACAGAGATCTCTGGCTTCATATATACCATGTGCTGTGGCCATGCGAGCTCACTGACCGCGTGCTCCCTTGTTCTCGCTCGTTTCGAATGCTGGAGATTGTTGAGTATCAGCCCCACTCCAAAAGTGCTAGAGGTAGCTTCCAGTTACTATCCACTGCGCATTGGCTCCATCCCGCGCAGACGACGTCTCCACCGCAGGGCTCATTGTACCTCAGACAGGTAGCCCTGGTAGAACACCTGCCAGAACTCTAGAATGCCGAGAGGCCCGGAAAAAGGCCACAAGTTTGGGCACTCCCCGGGCGTCTCAGGTTGCTCAAGAGGAGAACATGAGAAGAGGGTGTGGTCGTTAACGTTATTTCTTCCCCAGCCGACGGTCCCGGCCGTTCGGACAGGTCGGGGGGCCACTACCATGCGTCTCCCCGAACCACCACCATGCGTCACCCAGAGTAATGTTCAGTAACAATGAGGCACAATAACGAAACAGCCCTCCAAAGCCGAGCACGGACCTCATACCTCGGACACACCTCGCGGTGGTGAAATTGCCTTCGTCTCTCCTCTGGCAACACAACACTGGGCAACGTGCCTGCACCTCAGCTGCGACTGCCTCCGATCAGGGCTCGGAACCGGACGCCGGGGCCAAAAGGTTGTCAGCTCTGCTGTCGCGAGGACGGGACACGCCGGTTGTTGCGCACTGTCGGCCGGCTGGTGGCAGTCCCCGCTGCTAAGAAAGGCCAGATGTCCACTCTTTCACTACTGTTGAACTGAGTGTTTCAAAGCGCTGTCCTCGACATGCGTCGGCTATCAGCCCGCTGATCATCAGGTGGGGAAGTGCCTCCCCGCGTGTTATCAAAGGGCCCCGGAAAAGAGTGCATGTCGATGTGCCGTCCTTCATCCGCGCCTCTTAGCGAGTGGTGTGGATGGATCTTGAGGGCGGCATTGTTTCGAGTGTCTGTTCAGGAGCATTTGAGTTAAACAATCGCCCGTCAAGGTTTGGGACACGAGCAAGACTGCGCAACTTCCATCACAGAGACGACCAGGTGCACAAGGAGCTCACCCAACCCCTGAATACTTCGTGTCGGGTCCAGAACCGTACCTACTCTTCACCCAGCCGGGGTGAAAAGCGGAGGTGGGGTGGAGCATGGATGCCTTGTGAGTTGCTGCAGTGTGAGAACATGGAGAGTGAACTTACTCCCCCCAGGGCTCCACCCCACTCTATCGTAAACCACAATTGCATTGTCTGGGTCAGTCACAAGAACGGATGCTCGTGAGCTTGAAGCATGTCGTGGCCCCAATGATTGTCAGTCACTTGGGATTTCAGCATCAAGCGCGCGAAACATAGCCAAGCTTTTGCTAGCTGACCAGCCATCCCAACGAGACCCTCCAAAGTCAGGCCAAAGTCAGGGCTGAGCGGGCAACTAAGCCCAAACCGACGGTCGCCTCCAACAGCGACTGCTCCACAACCTGCGCGTAATGCATGCAGCCTCACAGGTCGGTGGAGCCAGATGTGGTCCAACCCTCCAACACTCTTCGCTCGACAGTATCAGCCAGAGGGCCACCGTGTGTCCCTTGACCCGCCTGCTCTCGCGCAAGCAGATAAAGCCATGGTACCCGCGATTCGTATCCTGTCCATCCAATGCGTACTGAGCTGGCTGAGACTAGGTTGGAGACCGAGATAGCGCTTCGCCCTGCTGCAACGTCGACAATCAGGCGCTCGGCACTAGATAACAACAGATTGTCAGGACGAGGTGGCCCACCGTATCCGCAGACGACTGCTACCTGGCTCCTTCTACAGTGCCACAGGACTATATAACTGGGTAATTAGATGCTTCGCTCCATGTGGCCTCGGGTGAGACTTCGGTTTTCGGCCAACAACCCGAGCCGGAGAGGTTCAGGCTCCGCTAAGACCCACCCAGCCAAGAACACCCAGCAGCAATGAGCCTACCGCCCTACGCCAACCACCAAGGCCCATGTGTCCACCACTTTACTCTTCTCATCCATCCAACGACCCAGCACCACTACACGCGATGGGCAAGACACGTATCTACTCATCCAGCTACCCCACCCCGTTCCTCCCGCAGCAATCGCTGTGGGACTACATGTGGCCGTCCGACGACACCATCTCGCCCACGCCCTTGTGGGACCCCAAGCTTCCGGCTTTTATCGACGGTGTTAATGGACGGGTCTTGACTCGGGGAGCGCTGGTGGACAACTCGCTCCGCCTCGTTACTGGCCTCAGGGGCCTGGGAGTCAAGCGCGGGGACACTGTGTGCCTCTGGGGAGTCAACTCGCTCGAGTATGCGCAAGCAGCGTACGGCTGCATGGCTGCGGGGCTGGTCATCAGTCCCGCTAATGCTGCGTAGTGAGTAGGCCCCACGGTTGGCCAAGGCACAATGCCTCACTCGGCAGGACCATGTCCTGTGCCCTGCCAGCCCATCACTAACCACCAGCGCGCCTCACGAGATCGCCCACCAGATCAACAACTCGGGCACGTCGATCATCTTCATCTTCCCAGCCCTTTTGCCTGGCCTGGAGGCTGCGCGCAACGAGCTGAAGCTTGACTTCCCCGCGTCGCGAATCGTCCTCCTGACGACCGTTGAGGGAAAGCCGAAGGGAGCACCATACAAGGCCATCTCCGAGTTGTTTGGCGAGCGCGGCGTCGCCGAGAAGTTTGACGGACCCGATGCGCAGGCGACAGCATTCCTCTGCTACTCGTCCGGCACCACGGGTCTCCCCAAGGGCGTCATGACAACCCACTTCAACCTCACATCACAGCACCAGGCAACCCTGAAGACCTACCCCGCTCTCGTGTCTGGTAAGGATGCAGTCCTCGGCGTCCTCCCCTTCTCACACGTGTATGGCCTTGCCGTTATCCTCATGAGCCCAATGCTGTCGGGAGTCCCCGTCGTCGTCCTTCCGCGCTGGGAGGAGGTTATGGCCCTCAACGCCATTGAGAAGTTCAAGGTCACGTACGCCCTCGTCGTTCCGCCTATCCTCATCAACCTTCTCTACTCCAAGAATCTCGACAAGTACAACATTTCGTCCCTCACGACCGTCACATGTGCTGCCGCTCCGCTGTCGCAGGACCTCCAGAAGGCGTTCCAAAAGCGCCTCCCCAACATCTATGTCCTCCAGGGCTATGGTACGTTCTGACGCAGAGCACAGCTAACCTGTCTAGGCATGACAGAGACATCGCCGGCGACTCACGCGATGAATAGGGAACAGTCGGTCGGTCGCGCCGGGTGGGTTGGTCCCCTGCTGCCGACCTTTGAGGCGCGCCTCGTGTCGCCATCGGACGGAGAGGACGTCGCGGACGGGGAGCGCGGCGAACTCTGGGTTCGTGGGCCGTGCATTATGAAAGGCTACCACGCCAACCCAGAGGCGACTGAGAAGACGATGGCCCCCGGCGGCTGGCTCAAGACTGGTGATGTCCTGGTTCGCGACAACAAGGGCTGGTACATGTGAGTCGAACATGGCGTCATTGCACACCGCAGCTGACCAACGCTCACAGGGTCGTCGACCGTGTCAAGGAACTCATCAAGTACAAGGGCTTCCAGGTCGCGCCTGCCGAGCTCGAGGGCGTGCTGATGACCCACGCGAAGGTTGCGGATGCCGCCGTCGTCGGTGTCCAGGACCCCAGCCAGGCAACCGAGCTCCCGCGGGCATACATTGTTCTCAAGCCCGAGTTTGCCAAGGACGCCTCGACCGCCCCCAAGGAAGTGATGGACTGGATCGCCGCGCGGGTCGCCCCGCACAAGAAGCTCAGAGGCGGTGTCAAGGTCACGGACGCCATCCCCAAGTCCCCCTCGGGCAAGATTCTCCGCAAGGACCTCCGCGGCCGGGCGCAGGAGGAATTTGACCGCGAGGCCAACGCGAAGCTGTAACGCGGTTCCACAAAGCTTTCTCCTCATGTTCCTAATGTGCCTGCTCTTAACCATTCTCCTACTTCAATGCATTTGTTAACGACCAGACTCTAGAAGTTCCAGCACACCCCGACTTGGGTGATAGGATACGGTTAGAGAGACAGGATGACGGCTGCGACACCAGCAACGGCGATGACGGGAGCCGACATGGTAAGGCCAGAAGCACCCGACGAGCTGCCAGATGACGAGCCCGAGCTACCAGCCGCAGAGGTGGTGCTACCGTGGGCGGCACCCGTGGCAGTTCCACTGTTAGCGCTGGCGCTGAAGGCTTTCATGGTCACCGAGTCGTTTCCAGTGGCGACCTTGAGGGTCTCGGTGTAGTTGCCGCAAGTGTACTCGGAAGCGGCAACATAGTTGGTGGCAGAAACCAAAGTTACGTCGGCACATTGGTAGTAGTACTTGGAGGAGGAGGTGTTGGAGAGCTAAAGAGTGATCAGCGCTCATACTCGCAGAGACTAACAAGGAAAGACTTACCTGGTAGAAGAGCATAAGGGTTGCGACATCACCCTCCTTGAACCCAAGCTGGTCAAACGCGGGGCCCTTGGTGCAGTAGTGACCGGCGCCGAGCTCGGAGAGGCTGGCGGTGTAGGTGCTGAACGCGTGGAAGCGCGAAGGGTTGGCGTCGCTGCTGTACATGATGGCGAGGTTGGCAATCGTATCCAGCTGAGCGAGGGCAATGTCGCCGCCGTCTACGGATGTCAGACTGATACCAATGCAGGGCATCTTGAAGAACACTCACTAAGCGGGAATGAGGTCCTGCTGCCGAGAGCGGCACCACCGCAAGGGGCAACAGCCGCGCTCTCCGCCGTCCAGTTTGAGCGAGGAACGGGCCACGAGAACTGAACAGGCGACGCCTTGTAGGTAGAGATCTCGGCGCGAGGAGCAACAGCACCACCGACCGAAGCGGCGGCAGCGGGGGACGCGAGGGCGGCAGCGACAGCGAACAGAGAAGCAAGCATTGTAAAGCCAACAGTGAGAGTGAGGGGTAAGCTGGTTGGGAGAGTCTCTCACTCGCATTGATTCTGGCATTTGTACGTATGTCTTGTGTGCCTTCTGTTCCAAGAGGTCCTCTGTTTCCCACCATGAAGACACGGTTGATGGCCGAGACGCAGATACCGACGGGTGTCCTCCAAAGGATCGGCCGACGACCGCTAACTTTGGCGCCCATGGCGTAGAGGTCCGCATTCCCAGCATTTGACCGCAAGTACCGCGCATCGCATATCCAAGGCATGCTTTCAGATGGTACCACAGCTGATGTAGACGGTCGACGAAGCGGAGCTTGGCGAGGTGCCATGCCCTTCGGCCGATCGTCAATGACGTTGCACAGATTCGGCCGCGTTATCTGATAAAATGGCCGTGAGATAACACCCGATGTGGGCAATGAGGTATGGCTGGCGAGTTCGGCCCACAGTCACATATCCACCCTCGGTGTCATGTGGTCATTTCTGCCTTCGGGTCCTCCATGCGCAGCTGCGCAGAACTTCCACTCAACGGGAAACAAGGCGCCAAGATTCCGCAGCCGCACCTCTCCTCTTCGGGGCCGGAATGTCCTAATGCCACCCGCAGCCCCGCAGAGTAGACAAATACGCTGGGTATCAGAGCCGTCCTCCCTGTCAATCGCCATTTCCTGTTTCGGTTGGGCTCTCCGGGCCCTCAGCGGACCGACTCGCCTTTCCCCACTTTCCATCGAGGCTGATAACATGCCCTCCTTGCTCTGCTTCTTTTCCCCCTCTTCTCTCAAGTACGGGTCCCACCGGCTCCTTGGTCGAGAACACAAAACCATCTCGCTACTGAACTCCGATGATAGCAGGACCTCTCAGAGGTGAGCTAGAACCAGGGAGTGAGCGGGCGGTATGCTTGACAGTGGAGGGCGCTACGTACAAGGTTGGTTGTCGGCCCTCCAGGCTCCCACCGATTCTCTGAGGTTGTGAGTCCACCGGTTCGATCTGGACAAGAAATTCCACATTGGAGTCTGAGGGAGGTGTGGTGCCTTGCTTACCTCTCTGGACGTACGATCTGGCGGCCCATGCCCGAGCCCATGTCAAGGCTGCCCCACTCTTGCGTGACGTGGATGGTAGCCGTGGGTTTCCTATCCGAGAGTGGTTGACCCCGTCACAATTGCCACATCGCTCACCGTCATAAAAAGGTCGCAGCAGACGATATGAGAACACCATACATATCTTATCGTTATGATTGCAATCTAAACCAGGGTACTTGAGAGACAACCGCCTAGCGGCTGTCCTTACAATGCTATGAACGTACAATTGCCGATACGTTCTCGGTTCTTATTCATGGTCTATACACAGTGTTCTTGCGCTATCACACATAAAAGAGGATTAAAAGAGCAAATTATACTACCTGCCTTGTTAGCTAGCAGTCAAGCCAGAGACGGCACCATCCACCGCGAGCCTTGTGGAGAGCCTGTTGGGGAGTTTGTCCGGCGCGGGCGGCAATGTCCTTCTGTTCGAGGCCGTTAACGAAAAGGCGCTCGCGCATGGCGATGAGCTGGTGCTTCTCCTCCTGGAGAGCAATGAGGGCCTTGTCGAGCGTTGCCTGGTAGGAACGGATCTTGGCGCGCTGCGCCTCACGGAGAGCTTCCTTCTCGGCCAACTGGGCACGAAGGCGCTCAATCTCGGCGTTGGTGTCTGACAGAGAGGCAATGTCGTCACYCMTGGCCATYGAWACWRMCTCKAGSGYCWGACGTGCGTYKMGAGTTGGCGAGGAAGGCGAGGGGACCCATGGGGTCGCGAGAGAAGCCGTTGGAATTGGCGGCGGTGGGGTTCTCATTGAAACCGGGGGAGAAGGGCGAGGAAGGCTCGGAGAGCATGCCGAGGGCCGAGAGGTTGAGGTTGGAACCTCCGGCGCCCATCAGGCGACCCATAGGAGTGGACGGGCGGCGAGCCGAGAGGACGGAAAGCGGAATCGGGGTGATGTGGTTGGGGTTGAGGCCGGCAATGATAGGGGCGGAGGGCAGAAGGGCAAYASKKGCSGCMMSTRTTGCC
>PQXP01000368.1:0-26285 GCA_002973495.1 Apiotrichum akiyoshidainum
GCCCCCCGCCCTCCGCCCTCCCCACCATCCCTCAACCTCTGTGCGCTATCAGTCTGTCGCATCGCATGGCCATTTGCTCCTGTCCTCCCACCAAAGTATCGGCACCATTGCAACTTCTGGACGTAGACTCCTCACCCCTCCTCCTCCTCGCCGTCGCTTGCTCCACGCTTTCTCTTTAGGATCAACACACCACGCCACCAGTGTCTGAACTCCACACACGTCCCACACTCTTTCACCTTCCACTCTCTCGCCCTTTCTTCTTGCCCCCCTTTCTCTCTTCCTCTCTCTTTCCATTCTACTTCCTTTTTTGTCAACTCTTTTCTTACCTTCTTATCATCCCCCCCTTTACCTTTCCTCCTTCTCGCTGCACACCTTCGTCATGGCAGCGCACTATCAGTCCGCTGCGGGTCCATCCCGGCCATACCACTCCCAGCCATTCCCAACATCCAACGTGCACAACGCCGCACCTCTTCGCACAGATCGCAGCCACCCCCCGGCCGCCAGCGGCTCGTCCCAGTGGAGAAATGACCAGGGTCCGCCCTCGACAGGTCTTGGCCTCGGCATGGTAATGCCCTCGGCCACAAGCTACAGCCAGTCGCCTGCCAGCTACAACCAGCCGTCCGCAGGCTACAACCAGCACCCACCCACCACCCTCCCCCTCAAGGCCATGCCCCAGACCGCCCCGCTCCAAACTGCTCCGCTTCGTCGCGACCTCTCCGTCTCCAACGACGGCTCGCAGCGCTCAAACCCCCTCGTGGACCTCATCTCGACAGAAAAGGCCTATGTCGAGCAGCTCACTCTCGTCATTCGGGTACGTACCATGGGACCAGGACGCTCAAGACCTTACTGATATTTCTAGCGAGTCGCTGCGGCGTGGTCACGGAAAGACTTGCCACCGCAAAAGCTCGACGCAATGTTTCGTTGCGTCGAGGGTGTGTACCGTGTGAACCGTTCCTTTGGTGCTGTGAGTCTGCTGCTACTGCCGCCGTCGTGCAACCCCACGACGGCCCGCGATCGGAAGCTGATCTCCGCTTGCAGAAGCTCAAGGATGTCGGCGCCAACCCCTCGGACGCCAAGGCGTTGGGGGACCTGTTGATGCGATGGGTAAGTCGCTCCTCGCGTCTCGGCAAACGTGCGTCACTAACCTCTGCAGGTCGATGACCTGGAACCGGCGTATGGTCGCTACGTCTCCATTTATCTGACAGGCTTCGACTCGTACAAGCCCATCGTACAGAACGCTCTACTTCCCGGTATCCTTGACGAGGTCTCAAAGACCTCGCCGCCCACCCCTCCCCTCCAGCGCTGGACCCTCGACGCGCTCTTCCTCCTTCCCTATGCCCGTCTGCGATACTACCGAAAGCTCTACGCACGGCTCCTCAAAAACACCTCCGAGGGCCGCAGTGACCACCGCATGCTCCAGACTGCCAGCAACAGGCTTGAGACCCTCGTGGCTGATATTGAGGCCCGTCTTGAGTGCGACGTATCCGAGGAGGACAATCCCCAATCCAAGCCGGCTTCTGTGGTCAACCAGTCCAGGGAGCCCAGCTACAACGAGAAGGAGCGCACTAGCCGGTCCAGCTCGGCACTGGACAGCTCGGTCGAAACAACACAGTCTTCGTAAGTTGCATCGGCGTCGCGTCCCGATCCGCAGTATATTGACTCTGCCGAGGCTGTCTGGCTTCAACAACCGAATGGATAGCACTCGCAGCTCGTCTACCTCGGCGGCCACCAGCGTCACACAGAGCCCCGGACTCACCGCGAAGGGCACCGCAGTCACCGCAGCCGCTTCGCAGGTCCCCCCTCCTCCTATCACGGATCTCGAGATGCGGATCGACACTGAGCGAACCATCGACCTTTTCAACATGCAGCCAAGGGTGAGTAGTGAGACAATCAGCCCTAGGCTCACAAGTTCCAGAAATGCAGGCTGCAGATGAACCCTGCCTCCCTTCCCTTTCCACGCAGCATTCTTTCTTCGCATGACGCAACCGTCTACTTTACTCCGTCGTCGACGCAGCAGCAGGTGGTCCACCGTCGCTCGCACATCTTTATCCTGTCGGACCTCTTCCTGATCACTGACAGGATGGAGGCGAGTGAGAAGGCGCAAAAGGCTCAGGAGCTTGCCCGCGAGCACCCGAACCGTGTTGGTGAGGGCGGCCCCATGCCTGAGATGTGGCTCTCGTACCCCCCTCTGGCCGGAAAGCACCTCAAGGTCCAGGAGGGCCAGCAGAGCAACGTGATTGCCGTGACGGTCATGCGCAAGGAGACGTTTGTCATTCACGCCGAGTCGGAGATTGAGCGCGACCTCATGCTGAAGAGCCTCACCGAGTGTATCGAGTTCGCGTCGACATCAATGCCGCGTCCTAACGTCAACACCAACACGTCGAACCCGACTTCCCCCATCGACGGTCCCCCGTCTGCAATGTCGCCGATCAGCCCTATCAGTGGCCAGATGCGTTTCCCCCACGCGATGATGGCGCCGCCGAGTCCTGCTCTCGACTCGGGCGCGCCTTCCCCGAACAGCCTGAGTGGCCAAATGAACCAGCTCAACATGGGTCCCAACTCGCGCTGGTCGCAGGAGCCGCAATCGCAGCCCCGCGGCATGCCGACACCGACTATCAGCAACGGACCTTCTCGCCCTATCACCCCCAACCCTCCGATGGGACCTCCGGGGCAGGGAATGCCCGCTCCTGGCCAGCACATGCCAGGACCTGGACAGCATATGGCGCCGGGCCAGCACATGGCACCGGGACAGCACATGGCACCGGGACAGCACATGGCTCCAGGACAGTACATGGGTGGACCTGGAGGACCCCCCGGACCTCCGCGGAACATGGGCCAGGGCCGTCCTACTACGCCTGCTCGTAACATGTCTGACCGCAGTGTTTCTGCCCCCGGGCGCAGCACCTCGGTCCACTCGGCGCACTCGGCGCACTCGGCGCACTCTGCCGCCTCGGCCAATTCGGGTCCTCCTCCCATGCACCCTGGTATGCGCGGTCCCCCCATGCACCCCAACATGCCTGTCCCGAGCCGCGCTGCGCCGGCACCCCCAGGAGGCATCCCCGCGATGCGCGTCGATCTGCCGCCCCTCCCTCCGCACCAGTTTGCGAACCGCGCGATGACCAACTACTCGGACTCTGGCGGCTACCCCAGCCACTTGGAGCACGCGCCGCCCCCGCGCTCGCGTTCTGCTGAGCCGTCGATGTACGACAACCTGGGAGGCCCTCCCGCGATGCCGTCTGCGCACTTCAAGACCATTTCGCAGATTGAGAAGAACTCGCCAAATTCACTTGCCCCACAGGATGACCCCGACTCGCCTCCTGGATCTCCCAAGGAGGACTTTACTCAGCTCGTGGGCCCGACGACCATTTCTGCGCAGATGAAGTGCAAGGTGTTTGCGCAGCAAGGCCACAGCCAGTGGAAGTCTCTCGGTCACGGCAAGCTCAAGCTCTATGTTGAGAAGGCTCGCCAGAATATCAAGCAGCTCGTCGTCGAGCACGGCAACGGAAAGGGCATGCTCATCTCGACCATTGTGCTGGGCGATGGTGTGGAACGCGTCGGCAAGACTGGTGTCGCTGTCGAGATTTCGGACCGCGGCCACCGTACTGGTATCATCTACATGATCCAGCTCCGCAACGAGTCGGCGGCTGAGGGCCTCCACAAGGACCTCCTGGCCGGCTCGGACCGCTACAAGATTGCGTAGAAGACTACAAAAACTTGGTCACGTTGCCAACATACCCCCCACAGTAGTCTCCACTCGCTAGTGTGAGGCACTTATACCCCCCCTCTCTCCCTCCTCGTCGCTCAACCTCGACGAGTACCAGGCCATTGGACCATTTTGATACCCCGCCTCACTCCAGCACGCTCATTCCTATTCCCCCCCATTTCCCCCTACTCGTTGATTCATTCCATTTCTTCTTCTCTCGGGTTTGCACTACAGACGAAACTGGACTTGAGAACCATATAGCAACTCCTCATCATTACAATACATTTTACACGAAACACCAACTCTCCCCATCCACCAAACCACAATACTCCCGGCCCCGCCTGGCATAACACTTTGGGCCGGAACGAGTCTTAGAGGGCCGTACGGCCTAGACCTATTACTTTATAGGCACATGAACCTTATGGTGCATTCATTAGAATCTAGATTGACACCGCTGCGATCCACATTGGCAGCTGCAGGCAGAACATGACATTTACGAGCTCATTGGTTGCATCAGCATGTACCAGGTGGGGTTTCTGTCCGTCTTTTTTTTGGTTTTCGTTTTTTTCTTTTCTCCTTGTTGTTGCTTCTCTCTCCCTTTGCTGCTTGTGTGGATTTGGTTTTTTTAGTCCCCGTGAACCCTTGCTGAGTCCTTTGGAAGGGTGGACAAGTTGCGACGACGGCGGAGTAACGGTTGTATTGCTAGGGACGGAGCGGGGACGGGCTGGCGAGAGCGGGATGGCTGCGTGATCCTGTGGTCTGTCTGGTGAGCGACGGGGCGGGTTGGTGGTGCTATGTGGCGGTGGCAGCTGGGGAGTTGGGTGCGCAAGGGACCAGGGACCAGGGACAGGCGACGGGTGCCGGTCGAGGCGGGCCATCTGGCCTGTCGGTCGCCACTCGAGCAGTGCCGCATCTCGGTGACATTGCCAGCGGGCTAGCTGCCTGCCTGGCTGCTGCCAGAGTCGAATATGGATGGGTGCGAGACGGCGTGGCAGAGTTTTGTGGATTTTTTCAATCCTCCATTTTGTAAACGGGCCATACGGGGGCTCTTGTAATGTTCAGTATGGGGTGGGTGGATTTGCTCCCGAACCAAGCACAAAAAAAAGAGTCTCCCACGATGGTCAATGTGGAACATGCTGAAATTTAATGTAAATAGCGGAAACTAATACCAAAATACTAATCCCATTTGATTCTTGGGCCGGCGCCAAAAGTGGGTGGTCGCGCGCGGTGTCCTTGGATCTGGTATGGAAATCGTCCACATCGACATTGATCGTTGCAACCACCACCACTAACGCCATCAACCACCACCCACCCCCCCCCCCCCCTCTCGGCGCACAACAACTCCCCTCCCCCTCGCGTCTTCTCCCACCTCGCTTTCCCCTCGCGCAACCCGCTCGACTACTCCCCCTCTCCTCCGCGTTCGGCAGCTCGCATCGTCTGCTGCCGGCGCTCTTTCCTCAAAAGTTCAAAAGTCCAAACTCGTTTTGGCACCACATCTCCTCAGCACCACCAAGCCCGACGCGCCTCGTAGTGACACTCGGTCCTCGGTACCTCGCGACCATCCCTTCCACACGCGCGCGCACCACCATCTTCTGCACTCTGCACCCCGCATTGCATCGGCATCGGCATCATCCCCGTCCTCGGTTCCCCCATCACACGCTCCGCATACGCATCGGCATTTCGCACTCACATTTCTCCCTCCGTTCGCCCCCTGCTTCTCGAGTCGCCAACTCCGCCTCACCTCACCCCGGCCCATTTGCTGTTGATACAGAGTCCTCTCGCGCAAACGCACCCGCGCAGAAATAGATCCCAAAAGACGTGAGTTTCTACTTTCTCTCAGCTGTCTACTCGAATCTCCAGCCCTCCAGAGCTAGAGCACAGCCAGTGTCTCCTGTCCCAATCCATTCGATCGCGCGGACGGTCACAGGAAACACACCAACACAAACGCCCCCCCCCCCGCCTCGGCGGGTCTCACACGCGCAAAGCCTCTCTCCACATTGCTTGCTACTATCGCCCGGTGCTGCTCGCAATGCATGCAAGCACCAACGCACGCCGTGCGATTGCAGAGAACAAGCGCAGGATATCCGGCTCAACCCCGCGGCAGGGCACGATGCCGCGGGTCACGGGCCGAAAATATAGTGCGCGGCTGAAAGCCTGCAACCTTGGCGCGCCTCGCGGCGTCGCGGCGTCGTCGTCGACGTCAACGGCAAGACAAGCCATGTCGAGCCCAGGCAGAGACTTGAGACACCAAGACAGTCAAGAGTCAGGTGCAGCCAGGCCACAGCGTCAACACATGCACGGCCTGGCTTGCTCCTCTCTAGTCTCCAGTTGCGACCACCACCCCCTTCCCTCCTTCCATCGTCCTTTCTGCCCTTGACCATCTCCTTTTCCACTCGCCGACGTCTGTACGCCAGCACGCTTGGTCTCCCCACTGCCCCACCGCATCGCTGCAGTTTCTCCTCCCCTCAGCGAGCGATACCTCGCCTTGCGCCTCTGTCGATTCGACACTGCGATCGACGGCCGCGCGCCGAGGCAGCGCTTCTTGATCTGACCATCGCGCACACACGATCCCCACACGCACCACCGCACCACCCAAGCGCGACCGCTCACACCCTCCAGAGATCATCCCCTCATCATCATCGCCCCCCTCCGCTGTCCCATCAGCAACTGATTGACTGAGAGCCGCTCCATCACGCCGCTCCAGCTACCACCACACCACACACCCCGTGCTCGCATCTCCTGGTGTTCCCTTTACTCTCGACACCCCCTTGCGCGTCTGCGATCCAGAGCGTAACAAAGGAACAAAGGCCTCCCACCATGCACCCCGGAGTCCTCCACCGTCGCTTCCTCAGCGACCTCTCGACCTCCCTCTTTTCCTATGTTCTCCCCCTCCTCCCCAGCCCGGAGGAGCTCAGCATCAAGGAGGAGTGAGTTTCCGACAGTGTTCGTGACTGTCGACTTGCGCTGACCACATCCCAGGGTCCGATGTCTGATTGAGAAGCTCATCAAGACGATCGAGCCCAGCTCGCGTCTACTCTCGTTTGGCAGCAGCGTCAACTCGTTTGGTCTGAAGCACTCTGGTGAGTAGGAGCGTACGGTCGCTAGCGAGCACGACAGACCAGCGCGCCCCCCCTGGGCCAGACGCTGCCGATCTCTGCGCAGCACACTGGCGCCTCTTTTACTTCTTGCTGACACGCTAGACATGGACCTCGTCGTCCTCATCGACGACCCCGACGCCGGCCTCGACCCGTCCATGTTTGTCCAGATGATCGGCGACCTCCTTGAGAGGGTGCGTAACGCTTTCATCCCAGTGCTAACCCAACAGGAGACCAACTTTGACGTCAAGCCGCTCCCCAAGGCGCGCATACCCATTATCAAGCTCAACCTCGCGTCGTCGCCCGGCCTGCCGTTTGGTATTGCCTGCGACATTGGTATCGAGAACCGCCTCGCGATCGAGAACACGCGTCTTCTCCTCACCTACGCGACTATTGACCCCGCCCGCGTCCGCACCCTCGTGCTCTTCCTCAAGGTCTGGGCCAAGCGCCGCAGGATCAACTCGCCGTACCGTGGCACTCTCTCGTCTTGTGAGCTTCCAGGGCTGCACGGTAGCTGACCGCAGACGGCATCACCCTCATGGTGCTCTACTTCCTCGTGCACGTCAAGCAGCCACCAGTCCTGCCCAACCTGCAGCGTATCGCCCCCCTACGCCCCATCACCGAGGAGGAGATGATGCTCCAGGGCCGCAACGTCTACTTTTTCGACGACGTCGAGATGCTCCGCCAGGAGTGGTCGTCGGTCAACTTTGAGAGCGTTGGTGAGCTCCTCATCGACTTTTTCCGCTACTTTTCGCACGACTTCCAGTTCAACACCATGGTGCTCTCGCTGCGCGCTGGTCCTCTCACCAAGGAGAGCAAGGGCTGGACTAATGACGTGAGTAGGCTGGTTGGAACTGTTCGGCCGGATCAAACATTCCATCATGTCTCAGACTGCATGACTAACCTAGACCAAGATCGACGTCGGTGGCCTGAACGAGATGGCTCGCGACCGCAACAGGTTGTGTATCGAGGACCCCTTTGAGATCACCTACAATGTCGCGCGTACCGTTACAAAGGACGGCCTATACACTATCCGTGGCGAGTTTATGCGTGCGACTCGCATCCTCACCCAGCGCCCCGACCGTGCCGTCCAGGCTCTCGCCGAGCTGTGTCGCGAGCGCGAGGACGAGCTCCTCCGTGCCCCGCGGTCGGCGTCGCCGGCGCCCCGCATCATCAACGTCCGCACTCCGTACGGCGGCGGCAACAACAACAACAACGGCGGTGGCAACAACAACAGCGGCAACAACGGCAACGCCAACGGCCCCGGATGGAGGAGTCACTCGCAGCAGCCGTATGACCGTTACCAGGGCGGCGGAGGTGCCAGCGGAGGTGCCGCTGGTATGAACGGCCCGAGCGTCCCGATGCCGGACGCGATGCACGCTACCGCGAGCGCTCGTGGCCGTGGACGGACAGCAGACCCGGGACCTGGCCCCGYSTCKKMTRSACCTATCGGCGGTGCTGCTCCCGAGCTCGCCGGTGGCCCCGACCTCTGGATGCAGTCGTCGTCGCGCGCTGCCCCCGTCCCTGCGAACAACGGCAGCAGCAGCCTCGGCCTCGGCGGTGTTGGCGAGCCCCCCTTTGCCGACTACAACAACAACCAGCGCGGCCGCGACCCCGTCTCCCGGGCAATGGAGAGCAACTTCCCTGCTCGCTCCAACTCTCGCCGCGGTACCACATCGTACGACAACCCGAACGCGGTCGGCACTGTCTCGGCGCCCCTCTCGCCTTCGCGCCTGTACGCGCAGCTTGAGATTGGACGCGGCGCATCATCGCCGTGGGGAAGCTACGCCGACCAGCGCGGCTCGTACGGCGCCCCTGGCGGCCCCGCCGTTCCCGCCCACAGCTCGGCTGGCCCGTCAAACTATGGTGCCGGTGCCGCGAGCGAGCGTGCCACTGTTGATGGCGCTGTGAACGTTGGCCCGACCCCCCGCGGCCGCAACGTCTCCCACTCGCGCGATCTCTCCATGCCCCCGTCCCAGCTGCACCAGTCGCACTCGGTCGCGGACCAGGCGTCGCCCCTCCCCGCCTTTGCGCCGTTCTCCCCGCCAGTCCTCACTAGCTCGCTGCATCCCGGCGCGGGTGCTGGTACGGGTGCCGGCGCTGTCGGAGCGGGAGCTGTCGGTGCTGGCGCCGCCGCTGCCAGCTCGGCAGGCAAGCTTGGTGCCAACCTGAACACCAGCAACGCCAACGCGGCATTCATCTCGCCCAGCACATTGCTCTCCCCGCAACCCAACGTCAACGCACTCCCGGCCGACGCCAACGCCAAAGGAACACCGCCTGCGTCTGCGGGCGGTGCCGCCGCACCCGTCGACGCGATCACGCAGTCGTTCGGCCAGCTCGGCGTCAAGGAGGCCAAGAGCAGTCAGGCCGACCAGCAGTAGGCGAGGCGCAGACGGGACGCGGGAGACACACAACCAACCCAACCCCTCTGGCGGCGCGCCGTGCATGTGTGGAGAGCGGCTGCAGGCTAGAGGCAAGGCGTAGAGCTCGGGCAGGCGCAAGCACACGGGCAGCAGTGCCTCTGCGACCGCCGCAGTCACTGAGAGAGGCGGCCGGCGCGGCGCGCAGCGCGTAGAGCAGCATACACATGCATGGTGTCTTGTCGGTGGACGAGCGAGCGAGCGAGTGAGCGCGCAAGCGTGAGCGTGTAGCTCGAGTGGCAGCGTAGAGCCCGAGTGCCAGAGTGGCAGAGGAGAGCCCGAGTGCTAGAGCACCACAGAGACAAGGCTGGAGGAGAGCCTTGGGCCTGTGATGGGGTATGCCTGGCGCCATAGGCAGAGCCGCAGAGTCCGGCCAGAGCCAGAGAGCCAGACCCAGACCCAGACCCAGACCCAGACCCAGACCCAGACCCAGAGAGCTAGAGAGCCAGAGACCCAGAAACCCAGAGCCCAACCTGCGCCGCACGGCTAGCGTCGGCGACAGCTGCAGCCCGTCCGGCCGCGGCGGTATGTAAGGCGCTCTGGGGCCTCGCGGAGTCGGGCCCGTCGAGCAGAGTTGAGCCGAGATAGGCCCGAGATAAGGCTGAGCTTGAGCCGTGCGGAGTGTGTGTGCGTGCGTGCCGGCCGCGGCACCGGGGGCCGAAGCGTTGGGGCTCAATGAGCCGAGGTGCGCTAGAGTTCTCGAGCAGCCGAGCTAGAACGCGGGAAAGCGTACGCGTGCGCGCAGCGCTGCACGCGATCGGGCTCAGAGACCAGCGGTCAGCCGAGTGCACGATGATCAGCCAGAGTGCACGATGGGTGCAAGTGCTAGTGCATATTTGGTGTCTTCTACTGGCTGCTCTATATCCTCCTCCTGTCGCGTCGCTCACGCCGAGGGTGCGCTCTACTTGTACTCGTAGAAGCCCTTGCCCGACTTCTTGCCGTACCATCCGGCGTCGACCATGCGCTGGAGGAGGCCGGCGGGGCGGTACTTGGAGTCGCCGTTCTCGTTGTGGAGGACCTTCTGGATGGCGAGGCAGGTGTCGAGGCCGATGAGGTCGGCGAGGGTGAGGGGGCCCATGGGGTGGCCCATGCCGAGGCGGAAGCAGGTGTCAATGTCCTCCTTGGTCGCGACGCCGCGCTCGAGGAGCATGACGGCCTCGTTGATCATGGGCATGAGGACGGCGTTGGCGATGAAGCCGGGCGAGTCGGCCGACTGGACGACCTCTGGGGATTGTCAGCACTGTCCAGTTCGAGTTCCGAGTGCTGAAGCCAGTATTTCGGGGAGCTCCACTGGCCATTTTGCGAGCTCCACTCTCGTACTCACCCTTGCCGCAGGCAGAGCCAAAGGCGCGGGCGCGGTCGAGGACCTCCTTCGAGGTCTGGATCGCAGGGATGATCTCAACGAGGCGCATCTGGGGGACGGGGTTGAAGAAGTGGATGCCGACGACACGCGACGATGAGACACCGTTGTCGCCAGCGATGCCGGCAGCGGCAGCGATGCGGGTGAGCGAGATCGACGAGGTGTTCGAGCCGAGGATGGCGGGAGCCGGGAGGTGCTCGCCGAGGCGGCTGAAGAGGCCGTCCTTCATGGCGGGGATCTCGGGGATGGCCTGGGGGTTAGCCTCTGCTGCTCGTGCTCGCAACTAGGAGAAGGAGGGAACCTGGGTTGTGAAGACCCCCAAGCTATCTCCTCCTTGCGGCCCGAGTGATGTGCTCACCTCGACAACGAGGTCGACGTCCTTGGGAACGAGCTCGCCTCCGCCCTCACCGGTGCCGTCGCCGCGGAAGGCCTGGATGCGCTCGCGGGCAGCGATAACCTCGTCCTTGGTGAAGCGGTTCTTGGCGACGTCACGCTCAAAGAGCTTGTCGAGGTGGGTCATGGCCTTGGAGAGGACCTTCTCCGAGGGGTCGTGGATAGTGAGGGGGATCTTGGCGTTGAGGGCAGTGACGTAGCTGGAGCGTGAGCGGGGACCAGGAGGAGGACGCAGTTATCATCCAGAGGATGCCGCAGCTGCCGGCGACGACGACATTGATGATCGCGAGAAAGCGATTCTCGGCCAGGACGCGAGCCGAGCAGCAGGCGGAGCTAAGGCTCCACGCGTTTCTGGCTCTTGACTCTGGTACTCACGCGATACCAAGGCCCATCTGGCCGGCACCGATAACCGCCGCGCGCTTGATTGCGTGAGTCGCCATTGTTCGTGAGGATGAGATGGAGAGGAGAGAGAGAAGAAGACAACGAGAAAGAGTACAACGAACAGATGGTCCAAAAGTTAAAGACCAGCACATGTAACCACCACCACTGCCTGTGTGCATGTGCCGAGCCAGCACCACAGTCTCGCTGACCGCTGACCGGCAACCCCAGCGCCGAGGCTTCGCGTATCCATATTCGGCTAAGTTCCGCTATTCCCGGCCGGGGCCTCTACGGTGGGCAACTGTGGGTGGACTGGACCACCGCTCTCTGAGCGCCATATGGGGCCCCGGATTATTGAATCTGAAAAGCACCCTCCCTAGCAAAGCGGTTTAGGTTGCAAGTACCCATGAATTTTCGGAGAAAGCACATCGTGTCAGAAGGCTGGCGTTCGATTCTCAGGTGGCGAACTACGCGTGTCACACCGAGATGACAAATGACATGTCCAAGAGTCTGGCGTCGAGTCTCAGGCTGGCGAACTAAGCGTGTCCCACCGTACGAGATGAGAGATCCGGTTCACTCGGCTTAAACCCCCCTTGGCAAAGAGATTACGTATACGCAAAGTAGGAATACCGCCAAAATGCGAGTCCAGTTTCGATGAAACGACGGCAGAAATGGAGTGTGAGCCCTGTCACTGGATGCCTCTCAAAGGTACGGATCCCCCAAGCGCTCTATCAGCCTGATCAACTGGTAGAGCAGGGTAGTTGCTTTTTTAGTCTCGTGCATGCAAACCTACTGGCTCCTACAAGCTGATAGTTGGTGACGTGACTGGACGCTTCTTTCGCCACATTCACTCATTCACACTGGTCATCTCCCAGATCTGCACTCTCTTCACCCTCGCGTTGTTGTCCCAGAACGCGCCCTCGCGCGCATGATCGGGCTGCCTCAACGTAGGGTCGCCGCTCCAGTCGAACGATACACCTTCACACCCTTCGGCTGGCGGGTAGATGCGCGTCGAGAGCGCAAAGCGGTCGTTGGCAAACACTTCGAGCACCTCGCCGTCGAGGAAAATCCGCAGTTTCAGGTGTTCGAGTACGGCAGGCTGGTCAGGGCTGCCGTCTCCAAAGCTCAGCAAGGTGAATGGGCCAAACTCATCGCGTGTGTTCACGTCCGCAGAGGTAGTGGACTTGGCACGGATGACGCGGATCTCGCGCGCGTGTGGGCGGACGACGATGCGCGTTCCGATACTCATGTCCTCGTTGTGGCGCACCACCACAGCGACCTCTGTGCACGAGGGCAGGAGCTCGAACTCAGCCTCGATCTCGCACGCGGCAGGGCAGCTGCGGAGGAGGGGCCACGGGACGGCGGCCGTCGCGCCGAAGATATCGCATTCGTGCGGACCGCGCAGCGACGCCAGCTCGGCCGCTGGGCGGATACCCAGAGTCTGAGCTGTGGCCGTCGCAGAGTCGTCCTGTTGCTCGACCTCGAATCCCATAGTGCGGAGCTCGGGTGCGATGCCGGGTGAGCACCCGGTGTAGCGCGCAAGGAAGAGCTCGCGGAGCACGCCAAAGCAGCCAGCGTAGCCGTTCTTGGCCCGCACGGTCTCGGGGATGTCGTCCTCCGCTAGCCAGCCCCAGAGTAGCGTTCGTCCATCGGGATGCGTGAATGGCGCCGCGGCATACAAGATCCCCGCGTCCAAAAGCCCTCCGCGCGCGTTTCCTTCAGACAGGCCCAGGGGGTCCTCTTGCAGCCACAGCCAGATGGCCGAGCGGGATGGGCCATGCGGCGCGTCCGTCTCGGCGTGCCTGTCACTGACACCCTCCGCGCCGGCGAGCATGACGGTGCGCGTCGTCAGTGGCACTGAACTTGAGCTCGAGCTGTGCGATTCCCGGGCGCGCAGGTGGACCACGCTGCCGCATTCAAAGTTGACACCAATGTCGGTGCCAGTGATCCGCTGCGAGGGCGGCAGGTCTGTGAACAGCGGGCGCACAAACGTCCAGCGCGTGAGGTCTGTCGGGTCGATGGCGTACAGGAACAGACGCGGTCCTGTGTACTGTTCTTGTTCCCTGGTGCCGCCCGAGAGAAGGCCGTACAGCTGCTGCATGGGGTGGTCTCCGGATGTGGATGTAGCCCCGGGTGGATATACCGGCCCCGAGAACACGAATGGGTCCCGGAAGCCTGTCACCTCGAGACCTAGAGGTTCGCCTGTGAGGACAGGGTTGGCGTGGCTCTTGATCCCTGGTAATCTGTCAGCTCCAGCGTGGGCAGCACGGCTTACAGGTCCTCCCGCCGTCCGTCGACACTGCCATCGCGAGCGTCTCGCTCCCGCGAACATGTGGGACCGTAAAGTGCACCGGAAAGGACGACACGCTCGTGTAAAACACTGTGAGCTCGCCCGTGTCTTTCTCGCCGTGCGGACCCGAGGGGACGAAGCAGCCTGTCCAGATGCCTCCTACATGGTCGTAGGGGCTGTCGGGTACGATAACCGGTTTCTGTGGCGTGTGTCAGCTTCTGTGAACGATTACCCAGCTGCCGACGAACATCTTGGGACACATGAGTCCACCGTAACAGGTCAGTGCTCGTCGCATGGCCCCAGCTAATGTCTCCCCAGATATGGCTGTGCGGGTTCCACTGGTAGAAGAGATGGAACGTCTTTGTGTGTGGGTCGTAGCCTGGCCCGCAGGGGTCGTTCATCCCTGTGGAGAGCGGTCAGTTGATTGCCAGCGACATGTGCTTGGGAAGTAGCACCCACATCCTTGGGGGGCAATGAAGTGGTAGGCGGGGCGTGAAGTTGATACTGGGTCTTCCATGGCGAATGCGGTGAGTGAGAGAGTGGGAGTGAGAAGTTGTGAGGTCGCAAGCAAATATGGGGGTGGGAATGAAGCAGGAGCCGCCGGCGATGGTGGCTCTGACGTCAGTCGGCCCGAAGTCCGTTGCAAGTCCGTTGCAGGTCCGCTGCCCAGGGTGGTCTTCGGGCCGACCAGAGCTCTGCTCCTGCTCTCCCATGTTCATACAACAGCCCTGTTATCGTGTCTCCCTGGCCTGGCGGCCAGACGTACCTGCTTCACCAACCTTTGCCCACCCATGGAGCATACCTGCTTGGCTCACCAACAGAGTGCGATCATCGATGATGCCTCGGCCGCTTACCGAGAGCTCCGCTCTCCGGAAGGGATCAAGGATCTGCTAGTCAGCTACATCCCCGATGCAGTGCTTCCTCACACCACTCATTGGTGATACCAGTGGTGGCGCCCAACAGGAAGTCAGTACTCTACTGGGCGCGAACGAGCGGTTGCTCGATAAAGTGGTCAGCCAAGAGGCGGAACTGAAGAGTGCGAAGGTCGCCTGAGAGATGGGTGTTCTCATGTCAAAAGGCACTCACACATCACAGAGATGCAGAAATATAACGACTACATAAGGAGATCCATTCAACGATACACATGCACTTGATGCTACAACAAGGTTTGGGGCTCGGACGAGGGGTACATATCTACGCTCGTCGGGGGAGGGTGGGGGTTAGTCCTAGAAATGGCTATGGCCGCCGTGGTGTCCGCCGTGATGGCCACCGTGATGATGAGCGTGGTGATGGTGACCGTGGTGACCGTGGGGCACGGCGAGATGGCCGTGGTGGTGGGCCATGTGCATGTTGTGTGCGTTGTGGTGGTGCATGTTGGACATGCGGCTGTGGCGGCGGCGGTGCGTGCTGTGGTGCATGCCGCCGTGAGGGCCGTGCTGATACGAGGGGTCCGAGAGACAGTTGCCCATTGTGAAGGGTGTGTGTGTGGTGGTGGTGGTGGTGGTGGTGGTGGTGGTTGTGTGGTCAAGAGACCGAGAAGAGCAGGAGGAGCACGAGGGGTGATGATAAGAATACAACAAGTGGCGAGATCCCCAGCCTTTATGTCCTCTCTCGCTATCGCCGCTGCAACGGCGATCATCTCAGAAGCATCTCCTGGGAACCATGTGAGCTTGTCGATAACAGAGAGCTGCAGCGGTCATCGCACCGCATTGCTTGGCTTGATGTCGGTCAATGGCACAGCTTCGGATCACTCCGACACACAGTTGGTCGGGCGATGAGCGCTGTTGCCGAGCTTGCCGACGGACGCCGACAGCGAGAGCTGACAAGAGGATGGCTCCGTCCTTCCCGGAGAGTGCGGGCATTCCTGTGCTGTGCCATGCCGACTGACTTTTATGCACTGCCTCGGCCTCGAGTGGACGCTGTAGGCATTATGGCAGCGGCGATGGACGTTGGGCGGTTCCAGCTATCATGATCCAGGCACTGGTGGGGGGGGGGGGGCATCTATTTCCACAGTTCCACACGTTCGCGTCGATGCCTGCTCGGGAGATCGGAATGCCAAGCGCCTCGTTGTGCAAGAATATCCCCCCTTTCGCCCTCGAGCTGGCAAGGGCCACGGATACCGGAGAGAACTAAGCTCTGCTGTTGGGTGTGGCGAGCGGGATCGGGCCGCGCAGGACAGGGCAGCGACGGGGTCAAGACTGTGAGAATGTGGTGCTCCGCACAAGGTCCACGACCGAGCACCCAATCGCAGGCAATGTTTACGTTCAATGTCGCACGTGAAGCGCACGACAGACTGTGGGTGGATGGGATGGGATGGATCGAATCGAGGAATGAGCTGATCTTCTTTTGATCCATGCACAGAAGGAGCTGTAACGGCAGAGCTCCGGGAAGGGGCATGGCGGGCTGAAATAAATGTGGACCAAAATATCCCTCCAAGTCACCGCTGCAGCAGCCTTGTTCACCACACAATCACACCACATCTTGAAACCAGCAACCTTCCCACAACCACAACCACAACCACTCTCTGTCCACTCACAGCAAACCCCTCTCACCAGCACCATGGCGACGCCGCCAGACGCCCAGCTCGCCCTCGGCACCCTCGGCGCCAGCTCACCCACAGAAACGTTTATCGTCACCGCAGCAAACATCACCGCGCTGTGTGTCAATGTCCTTGCAAAAGGTGAGTGAGCACGTGCAGATAACATCAACAACGACCGGCACTGCTGACTCCACCAGGCAAGGACAAGCACCGCCATATCGAGCCAGACAACCCGCTATTCTGGTGGTACATAGCCTTCTCCGTCGTCCTCGTGTTGCTTGGAGGCGTCTTCTCCGGCCTCACGCTCGGCCTGATGGGTCTCGACACGGTGCGTGCCCACCTGCTCCGCGCGAACTGACCATCGCAGATCAATCTTCAGGTCCTTAGTCAGGCGGGCACCCCTGCCGAGCAGGAGCAGGCCCCCAAGGTCCTAGCGCTTCTGCAGTCGGGCCGTCACACTATGCTCGTTGTGCTGCTCCTCTGTGCGTTGCGCTGAACGTCTCGTCCCTAACACCAGGCAACACGCTCGTCAACACATCCCTCCCGATCTTCCTCGACAGCCTGGTACGTGGACAGACTCGGTGCACGCTGACCTCAGATAGGAGGTGGAGTGGCCGCTATCCTGGGAGCGACAGGTCTTGAGGTGGGTGCATACTCAAGTGACTCGTGCTAACCTACCAGCTTATTTTCGGAGAGTAAGTAAACAGGAAAACAGGGACCCAGTGACGTCTTACACCACTCAGAGTCATTCCACAGGGTACGTCCGAGCAGGTGCACAACTGCTAACCCGCAACAGCGATCTGCAACAAGTATGGCCTCGCTATCGGAGCGACATTTGCTCCGCTCGTCCGCGCCCTCATCATTCTCATGTATCCCATCGCCAAGCCCATTGCAATGGTACGTTGCTCGGCATCCGAGGTTTCCCCGCAGGAACGCGACATTGACCAACTCCAGTTCCTCGACCACTTATTCGGCGCGCACGACGATGGCGTCACGTACCGCAAGGCCGAGCTCAAGGCTTTCGTGGCTCTCGGTGTGGAGGACAAGCTTGCCGATGACGAGCTCTCGCTTCTCGGCAGTGTGCTCGAGTTCTCTGGCAAGACTGTCGGCTCGATCATGGTGAGCTGCCGATGGAGAGATGGTTGCAGCTTGCCGGACCCCACTGACATCAGGTCCCCATGGCGGACGTGTACCAGCTGCCCGCTGACCGGTTAGCGGACGAGGAGCTTGTCGCCGAGGTAAGGCGCTTCAAGTACCGAAGCAAGTCTGACATGCCTCCAGGTTCTGCGCAAGGGCCATACCCGTATCCCCGTGCACGATGCCAAGATTCCGGGAGCGTTCATGTAAGCTGGCAAAGTTGATTTTGAGCTGACCATCAGTGGTGTCATGCTCGTTCGCTCTCTTGTTGGCTACGACCCCAGCCATCCGAAGCCCGTGTCAGCCCTCGTCACGCAGGCTCTTCCCCAATGTCCACCAGACCTTTCTCTTGTTGAAGGTGAGTCCTCCTCGTCGCGCAGCGTCTACTAACAGCGCAGCTATGAACTACTTCCAGACCGGCCTCAGCCACATTCTCCTGGTCTCGACCAAGGCGGGCCACCAGGAAGGCGCGGTGGGCATTGTTACCCTGGAGGACACTGTCGAGGTGAGTGCCAAGGGATGTGATATGCTGACGGTCGCAGGAACTCATTGGCAAGGAGATTATCGTGCGTTCAGTTGTTATCCGTAGTTCCCCAGCTGACGACCAGGACGAGACGGACCAGTATGTCGACATCCACAGCAGGATTCCTGTTGTCCGCCCTCGGTATGAGTCGGTGCACCCCTCCGGCTTACGTCGTATTTTTGAGGGCCGCGTCGCGCGCCGTCGTGCATTGCTCCACCACAACGTGAGCGGCGCTGCGGCGCCAGTGCCATCGCCAAGGGTTGCATCGCTGATCGACCACCCGGGTGCGATTGTCTGAGCGCGTCCGAGTTTTGCCAGACGCCATCGCGCTGCTAAAGGAATTAGTTTAATAGGCGGCGGCCGAAGGTAGCTGGGCTGGGCGGATGGAATAGCGGGGAGGGATGTAATATGTTATTCGAGGTCACATGTTGCGAACACCGGCGTCGGAATGTGAGATGTCCGGAAAGCGACCGCAGCCAACCGTGGTTCCACGGAGCCCGTGGCGCCGCCGTAACAGAGTTTGGTCCGGGTGGAGGGCACGCTAGGGGCACCTTACCACGCGCTCTTGTAGTAAAGGATCTAACGAGAGGGGAGGTTGGGAGGGAGCGGAAGCAAAGTCGCAAGGGGCAAGAGGAGAGCAAACAATAGCCCAAGCAAGCCACTTTCATTTTCCCTTGGTCGTACCATTTAGCAGCAGCAGCAGCAGCAGCAGTCCGTAGTATATGACCCAGAGAGTGACCTGTCCACCCGCATCCGCATCCACGCCCCTTCCACTCGTACCGCCGCTGCCGGCCGACATCTCCCCCCTCCCCCTCTTGGCATATTTCCTTCTCTCTTCTTCTCTTCCACTCTTATCACGTATCCACAGAAGACACCCCTCTCACACGTCGCCCACCATGCCGTCCCCGGTAGATATGGTGATCATCTTTCTCACCATCGCCCTCCCGCTCCTGTTCTTCTTCCGCAACTCGATCCCCGGCATCAACGGCAAGCCCCGCCCCGCCGCTAATGACGCCGGTACCGAGAAGCGCTCGGCTGGCGCGGCCGGTGCCTTCGACGGCGACCCGCGCGACTTTGTCGACAAGATGGAGAAGCTGGTGAGTTGTCTGACCTTGCACGCACGCGTAGCACAAGAGCTCACACCACCGCAGAACAAGCGCTGCGCCGTCTTCTACGGCACCCAGACTGGTACCGCCGAGGAGTATGCCATCCGTCTCGCCAAGGAGGCCAAGTCCCGCTACGGTGTTTCTTCTCTCGTCTGCGACCCCGAGGAGTACGACTTTAACAAGCTCGACCAGATTCCCTCGGACCGCGCCGTTGTCTTTGTTGTTGCTACCTACGGTGAGGGTGACCCCACCGACAACGCCCAGCCCTTCTGGGAGTTCCTCTTGGACGAGGCCGTCGAGTTCTCCAACGGCGGCAACAGCCTCGAGAACCTCAACTATGTCGTCTTTGGTCTTGGAAACCGTACCTACGAGCACTTTAACGAGGTCGCCCGCCGTATCGACAAGCGTCTTACCGAGCTCGGTGCCCACCGCATCGGCGAGCGTGGTGAGGGTGACGACGACAAGGCTCTCGAGGAGGACTACCTCAGCTGGAAGGACAACATGTGGGAGGAGTTTGCCAAGCGCCTCGAGCTCGAGGAGGGCGGAGCCGGCGACGTTGCCGACTTTGTCGTCACCGACGTCGAGGACGTTCCCAAGGAGAAGATCTACGAGGGTGAGCTCTCCGCTCGCGCTCTTGCTTCCAGCGCTTCCGGTGCTGTCACCCCCGTCGGCTCGTACAACTCCAAGAACCCCTACCCCGCTCCGGTCCACACTACCAGGGAGCTCTTTGCTGTCGACGGCGAGCGCAACTGCGTCCACATCGAGTTTGACCTTACTGGCTCTGGCATCACCTACCAGCACGGCGACCACGTCGGCGTCTGGCCCTCGAACCCCGACACTGAGGTTGAGCGCATGCTCTCTGTTCTTGGTCTCTCCGACAAGCGTCACACTGCCGTCACCATCGAGTCGCTCGACCCCGCGCTCGCAAAGGTCCCCTTCCCTGTTCCTGCTACCTACGAGGCTATTTTCCGTCACTACCTCGATGTTTCGTCCACTGCTTCCCGTCAGACTGTCGGCTTCCTCGCCCGCTACGCCCCCAACGACAAGGCCCGCGAGGCCCTCACCCGCTGGGGTAACGACAAGGACGCCTACGCCGCCGAGGTCGACAGCGCCTGCCTCAAGCTTGCCGAGGTCCTCCAGGCCGCTGCCGGCGACGACCTCACCAGCACCAATGCTACTGTCTGGCCCATTCCCTTTGACCGCATCGTCTCGTCGATCCCCCGTCTCCAGCCCCGTTACTACTCGATCTCGTCGTCCGCCAAGCTCTACCCCTCGACTGTCCACGTCACTGCCGTCGTTCTCAAGTACAAGTCGTCGCCCAGCGTGTCGCACGCCGGCCAGCCCCGCTGGGTCTACGGTGTGAGCACCAACTTTATCCTCCACGTCAAGGCTGCTTCCGACTCTGGTGTCAACACTCCTCTCCTTGCTGCCCCCGGTCAGCACCAGCACACTGGCGGCCTTGCCGGTGGCGAGTCGGCTATCACCTTTGCTGGCATGCCTACCTACAAGATCTCTGGCCCCCGTGACTTCCACCTCAAGGACAGCACCTACCGCGTCCCCGTCCACGTCCGCCGCAGCACCTTCCGTCTCCCCACTTCGCCCAAGATCCCCATTATCATGATCGGCCCCGGCACCGGTGTCGCTCCCTTCCGTGGCTTTGTTCAGGAGCGTGTCGCCCTCGCCCGCCGTGCCCGCGAGAAGAACGGCCCCGACGCCATTGCCGAGTGGGCCCCCATGTATCTCTTCTACGGATGCCGCCGCGAGGACGAGGACTTCCTCTACCGCGAGGAGTGGCCCGAGCACCTCAAGGAGCTCGACGGCAAGCTCATTATGCGCAACGCGTTCTCCCGTGGCCCCGACCGCAAGCCCGACGGCAGTGAGTCCACAGTAGACGCGAACGTCTCAGCTGACATCCAGGTAAGATCTACGTCCAGGACCTTCTCTGGGCCGCCCGCGACGAGCTCACACCGCTCATCCTCGAGAAGCGCGCCTACATCTACATCTGCGGCGACGCGAAGAACATGGCCAAGGCCGTCGAGGAGCGTCTCATGCAGATGCTCGCCACTGGCCGCGGCGGTACCCCCGAGAAGGAGGGCGCCAAGGAGCTCAAGCTCCTCAAGGACCGCAACGTGAGTACCCGTCCCCGAAAAGAGTTGCGGGGCGTGGAGTATGGAGACGTGTGGAGCCGCTCCTCGCCTGATCCGTGCGTGCGGGGGCAGGCACAGGAGGCTCGGGGCCATTGGGGCCCATTGGGGGCCACAGCCGCGTGCATTGGGACGCGGCGTATATCCACGCGTATCAGCTGCATCGGTGCCGATGCCCGCGTGGGCGGTGATAGTGCCCGGGTGGCACGGGGCCGGATAGGCGTGCCTCGGCCCCGAGGCCCCGAGCTGGCCGGCCCACCTCCAGACACGTCACACATTCTACTCCACATTCCTGCACTTTGCCACGGCTGTTCCATTACTGACAACACCAGCGTCTCATGACCGATGTTTGGAGCTAGTCTGTATCAGTCAGTAGTATACCTGTCTGTGGGCAGAAACCAAAAAACAATCCGCCCCCAGGACCTCATTGCATTTCATGACTTGACGGGGGTTTGTGGTGCAGGCAGCGGTGCTGTTGAGATTTTCCGAGACGGACGTGGAAGGTGGAACGCGGAACGTGGAACGCGGGAGACAAGTGCATTCTGGTGGTCGTGGGGCGCGGATTGCAAGGTGCAAGCATGCCCATGTCGCGACAAGACCGGCAAGACAGCAGGGGCGCAAAGGAAGGCGACGTCCAGTCGCCACTCGGACATGGCCGAGACTTGGCAGAAGCTGCAAGCCCATAGAGGTGCGTGCCCTTCTCGGCGCCCACGCCGCCCCGCTCTCCGCTCGTCGTGCCCGCGCCCGTGTGGCCATTGCTCGCATAGTCCATGGATGCATTAAACTGGTACAACACTGGAGATGTGCATGTAGGTATGCGTGCGTGTGCGTGACGTGTCGCGTCGCGTCGCTTATGGTCGTTGGCGTCGCGGACGGGCGCTGGCGCGCTGAAGCGTTCGAGCTAGCACGGGCCCGGGCACAGGCGTTGGCCGGAGCGGGTGCCAATGACCGTTGGCCGCTGCGGCATAGCCCACCCTGCTCGACCTCGACCTCGCCCTCGACCTCGACCTCGACCTCGACCTCGACCTCGCCCTCGACCTCGTTCGCGGCTGACCTTTTGCTGTCATTCTCAACAGTCAACAAGACGTCGCCGCCACCGCCCAGTCGGCAGGCCGCAGGAGCCACACGACTGGCGGAGCGCGCACTGTGCACGCCTCAATCACGCCGTGACGGGCTTGCGCGGCACGAACAGCCACACGGCGAGACTGGCGCCCATGAGGGCGATCATGAGCGGCTGGAGGATCCACACGCCGTGCTTTTCAGAGATACTGCCAGTGATGAATGGCAGGATGGCCGATCCGACCTGGCCGATCGACGCAATGATGCCGATCGCGCCGCTCTGGAGTTCGGCGGGGAGGCTGTGGGTCAGCGCGTGTTCTCGCTCTCTGTGCTGGTGGTGTCCGACGTACATGACCACCACAATGTTCATGACAATGGGGTACATTGGCCCGAGCGCGATACCGCAGAATGCAAAGGCGACGGCGTTGCCGATGATCGAGTGGACTGTCCAGACGACAATCTCGAGCGCGATGGCGATGAGGGTGCTGCACAGAGTTAGCTCGAGGTTTCCGCTGCCCTGTCGAGGGATCTGCCACTTACTAGACCCAGACAGAGGCCCAGTTACCGAGCCAGGCCGTGACGGGGATGAGAATGACGCGGCCGAGAGTGAGACCGGCAAAGAAGCCCGACGAGACGTATCCGGACGAGTTGTCGCCGCCGCGCTCGTCGACGAGGAACGAGGTCGCCCAGCCGCCAATAGACACCTCCACTCCGACGTAGATGAGAATGTAGAACGCGAGCATGTACACTACCGGCGAGCGGATGATGCGCTTCATCTTCGAGCCCGACTGGTGCGCCTTGGCGGCCTTCTGTGCCGCCTTGGCCGCGGCCTCGGCGTCCTCGGGGGTCAGCGAGCGGGTGGGGATCTCGACCGGCGCGCCCTTCTCCCCCGCAGCACTGGCGGCGGGAGCGCCCGTGGCAGAAGCAGCAGCAGCATCAGCCTCTCCCTCCGTCTCGCCCGCCACGACAGACTTCTCCGCGTCGCTCGTGTCGCGGAACCCGACCACCTGGTCGTCGGTACGCATCTGGAACACGACGAGCAGCAGAATGCTGGTCGTGGCCGCGAGGGCGAGAGACACGGCATAGTACAGGTAYACRCGGTGCTGGACATGCTTGACGAACTGGGTCGAGACGAGCGGGGAGATTGTCGCGCCGAGGCCGTACACTGCGTGCATGAGGAACATGAGCGTCTCGGCGCCCTTCATGCGCGTGACGAGCGAGTTGACCTGCGCGTCCTGATGTCAGCAATCGCTGTGGCTGGCAGCTTACCTGAATGCCGAGGCCAAAGCCGTTGAGCACAAAGGCAAAGCAAAAGAGCGGGTATGGGCCGCCCCAGCACATGAGAGCGTAGCCGGTCATCTGCATGAACGCTCCGAGCGGCGCAACTGGGGGGGTCAGTTCGGAATACGAGGGGGAACTCACGGAGACCGAAGCCAAGGCGGTCGGCGAGGTACACGTTCGCGACGCCAGAGAGGAAGAAGCCGAGGGCGTTGAACACCCAGATGAGGGAGACTGGCGTTAGCGGCGGTTAATGGGTAGCTTGATGAGGCTGTACGCACTGATGAGGTAGTCGGCCTGAATGTTAGCTCAGTTCTAATGATATCAGCTCACCTTGTAGTATGCCTGAAGCGACGGCAGGAGCGGACCCTGCGAACCGTCGTTCCAGCCCGCGAGGATCATGACGAGGAAGAGCGTTCCGCTGCCTGTCAGCTTTGCGATTCAGACACCGTTCAGCTACTCACACCATGGACCAGTAGTGGTACTTGCCCGGGAGGGGCATTGGGCGCGCAAGGCGGCTGAAGACATACTGATGACGCCGGGGCTCGCCGCTCATCATCGCCATGCCTCCGGCCGCCAGGGGCTCAATGCCGCCCTCGGCGCGATACAGCTGGGATGCGGCTGACGCGAACCGCTCAAGTGGCGACATGTGCGGGGCCGTCGCAGGGGTCTTTTCGGCCATGTCCGGCGGCGGCGTGTTCGCTGCAGGGTCGGGGGCAGAGCCGGCGACTGTTGCTGAGAGGGGCTTCTCGGCGAGAGACATTGGTGAATGAGCTTCAAATGTCCCGGTGGGGCGCGCAAGTTCCAAGTGTGTGGGGTGTCTGGTGTCTCAGTTGCTCCGTGGTCGTTTATATACCGAGGAATCACGGTGCGGCGCCGAGATGGAAGCCGAAACGCTAGAAGGTGCTGAGTCAAACGGTTGGTCAGCTGCTTGTAGTGGCGACGAATTGGTCGGTGTTGCGAGCGGCGCGGCGGCGCAGGTGAGGACGGCGGTGGGAGAGGGGACAGTGTCACCAGCCAGTGGACAATGTCGGAAGGATTTCGAGTGGTGGGAGCGCAATGCCGTCGTCGAGGAGCGGTGCTGACTCAGAAAGTATCGTACAGGCAATGGATATGCAGCTTCTGGCAAGTCTGGGCCATGAGCCGTGAGATGAAGCCGGTGCGAGAGATAGAGTGCGGTTGAGAAAGAGACATTCGCCGGCGTCAGGTGTTGAGTGTTTACAACCAGCCGACCACTGTAGGAAATAACGGAACGGTCTTTTCATGGAGTCGGCAAACTCGGCGACCCCACCGAACGGTGATCGTCGGTGGTGGGTGGTTGACACGCTGGAAGCAGATTTGGGCACGCCGGTGAGTTGCGGCCAGGGTGTGTTCCCTAACGGCACAACACCGAGACTGTTGTCTTGGCATTTGCCTTCGGCACGTCGGCACCACCTGCGTGCGCAGAATGCAGTTCTTCACAGCGGATATTTCTCGGATATGCTACGGTGCCACTGTGCGGAAACTTGCCGAGTAAACACCGGTCTCGGTGTTCCACTTGTCCAGAGTTTGCGGCCACGCAGCCCACCCACCCACTTGTTGTGCTGCAGCTTTAAACAACCAGGCCATCGTCTCGTGTGTGGGTTGCTGGCAAACTGGTGAAATTTGTGTGAGTAGTATACATACAAACCATTTGCAATGCTGACGTGAGAGACGCCTGATGCAGACAGCCTGCGCATTGTTCGTTGGCTGCTGATGACACCGGGAGATGCTCTTCATCCTTCTTCATCCTTCCGTGACTCCCCTCGGAGGATTGTGTGGGCTGTTATTGTCCTCTTGATCGCCGGGCGCTGCGGTCTGCTGATTCACACTGGAACGAGGGAATACCCTAGAACGGCGCTCTCCTGGGAAGAAGACATGGGTTCCATTTCGAACGCCCACGGCGCTCAGATCGCTGCCGGACTGGATAGGCCTCGTCGGTGTATTGGATACAGCTAGTGAGCGACCGGATGGGGTAAGTCGTCTACGAGAGAGAGGAGGATAAATATATAGAGAAGGAAAGCTGTCGAAGGATAGGAGAGGGAGAGTAAAGGGGGGAGGTCAGGATGTGCTGCTGATGATAGGCTGCTGAGCTGTTCTACTGACTATCTCTCGATGACATTGACGATCAGCTCCAACTGATTCCATGACGCAACTACTGGCTACTGATACCGATCCCAGCGACAATTATATAGGACTACGGACGCACCCGGTGCTGGCGGGCGAGAAGATATAAAAGGATGTGGGTATCCGGGGTATAAAGCCCGCGTGTAAAGTGTGGCGTACGGCGTGTCATGTCTTGCCCTCGCGCCCTCGATCCCCACAGGCCACAGGACAACTGGACTGGTGTGTGCGCAGCACGACTCGTCTATTCCACTCGTGATCGGCTGAACCCCAACCCCCACACTGCCAGCTGGACACGCGTCCGGTACACAGGGAGCTGAAGCAGAGGGCAGCACACGTGCAGGGCAGAGGGCTGATTGATAATGATCGTATTCGGTTTTCACGGTGCCCTCCCTCTCGAGAGCGCCCTTCCTTGTCGCCCCTTTTGAAGAGTGTGCAGAGAGAGAGAGAGAGAGAGAGAGAGAGAGAGAGAGAGAGAGGACAAAGCGCCTCCCCTCCCTTGTTGTGCCCTCTCCCCTGCGCTGTGTTAATTCCTCCTCCCTCCTTGGGATGTGTCCAGAGATGCGTCCACTCGGTGTTCGCAGATAATGTTGCACTGTACACTCTTCTCTCAACCGCACCCGTCTCTCCTTTTGCCTTCCCTCCTTTCTTTTTCTTTTTTCTTTCTGGCTTCCCTCGTTTCTGCCTTCCCTCCTCAGCTGCCTTCCCTCCCTCCCTC
>PQXP01000036.1:0-103172 GCA_002973495.1 Apiotrichum akiyoshidainum
ACCTGGACCTGCTGCTGCCGAGCGACCTCCCGCGCGTGCCGTTTCTCCACCGCGTGATGCGCATCGACGAGGACCTCGCGGCCGTCATCAAGGACGTGCCCCGCAGCGCGCTGCCGGATCCAGAGGACGAGRGRCAGMGGCTGCAGCCGCCTTACGTGGCTCCTCTTTTGTTCTGGGAAGCTGTAGACCACAGATGAGATCCCTAAAGCTTCCAATTTAACACAGACTGCTCTGTCGATCACAAGTCCCATTGCGCCAGTACCCTCTAACCGCTTCCAACATTGGACCCGGACCCCGACTGTTTGCAGTCACTGTGCTCCAGGAACTGTCGATCACATTATTACTGTCGATCCCCATTTCAGGGCCAGAGGGCGCTGCGCATGCTCGGCGGCCGACCATCGTTGTCCATCATCCGGTCACAGGCAAAAGGGCCCTCACCCGCCGAAGAGACAGGAAAGACGTCAGAGGCCAAGCGTGAGAACCTTGTCCTGTATGTGGCCAGTGTATGAAGTGCGAGGTGATGTGCACATCAGTGGCGGGTGGCAGCTAACGAACCCAACACGGCGAGTCGGCCAGCCCATTCGTGATCACCAGATTCAAGCGGTGTCACCCCTTGGCGGAGAACGGCGTTTGGAACCAGGTAGAACCACCAGAGGGCCTCTGGTTTGAGATTGAAAAAGAGGGCCCATATCGTCCCTGCACAGCTATCTTGCCCACGCGCCACGGTCGCCGATTTTGTGGAGGGACACTCACAGACTGTGAGGAGTGGCGAAGCGTCGGTAAAATACAAGGACGAGTTCCGGGAAGCGGTCCGCGAGCTCACAAGGTCCCGTATGCGTGGGAACTGCCTGGCTGGCGTCCTGAAGGCTACCGGGAACGGGTCAGGAGGCTGGCCATCCTGTCCGGCGATCAGTAGTCGCAGACTCCCTCAGTCCCAAACACAGTCGCACATCAGTGGGCGCTTCGGATGACGCAGTGGCGGGATCGCCCGATGGCGTGTGCTCCAGAATGAGTAACAAGGCAGCAGAGAATCTGCTGCGCAACATGACTCTATGTCGTCCACTGTCCTTGTCTGCTCTTCGGTGGATGGAGTTGGATACAGCGGAGTTGTCGCGCGTATGTGGCAGCAGGATCGTTTCTCAGTGTTGAACGCGCGGTCCAGACATGAAGAGTAGAAAGTTGTCGTAACAATGCCGTCATCATCCCTGTTGACAAGCAAATGCCCTGCGACACGTTTTGATGCTTCGTTTATAGACGGCCTAGGCACTTTCAGGGGACGGACATGGTTATCGTTTTTGGGTTGGGTTGTCGGGGCCGACCGAACCGAACACCGGCTAAAGTACGACGCCTAACAACGTGATGACCATGATGGCAATGTGGCATTTTGTTGAGGCAAGAGGGAATCGATTGCCGTCTGGGCGTGTGGTGCTGTATGACCGACACATTTGACGACATGAAGGCGTTATTCAACATCAGACCCATGCGTTCAAGGCTTACTCTTTTCTCTTCCATTTGCACAGGATACATCGATTGCACCGTATCGCCGATCAGACAGTCCAGCCAGCGACCCAAGCGGCGCCTCCGCGCCCCGCATTGGTTTGGACCCAAGTGGGCGGGCAAGGACGTCTCTCCTCGCTCATGTGCTGACAGCAGAGCAGAACGAAAAGGATGCTGCCGCTCTGCCGTTCTGCAAGTGCTTGAAAATGACCACCTGTTTTGACTCAGCTCGGTCCTCCGTGCCATCCGTAGCGCCGCTGTCGTAATCGAACAGAGGTGTGTTACATTGTGATTCGGTGAATGTGGACGCCTCCCCGCATGGTACGGTACTCAGCATCCACTGCATTGGTACAAAGAGATCCCCTGGATCTGTCTCTCACAGCTGCGATGCCAGTGAGTCCCACATATTCCGAACCTGGGGGTCCGCACAAGGGTCAGTGGTCAGCCACTTTGCGCCACTTGAATGCCCTGTCGAAGATGTGCGACGGTAACAATGCCGAGGGCAACCCTGCCCCGACCTTCTGTGAGCGCCTGGGCTACTGGAATTCATGGCGCGCAGTGGGCATTGAATGCCCCAATTGGACGACAGCGACTCGGGCATGATAGCCCACTTGTTGTGGCGCATGATGGCGTTCAAACACGCGTGCCACAGGAGGTCCATGTCACTGCCGCGCGCTTGCGTGTCACGGGGGAATATTATCACTTTCCCCGGGAACCAAGCGGTTTGAAGCATAGGCGATCAGGCGGAAACAGAGTCCTATCTCCATCCGCAAGCGCCCCAGGCGGCTATAGCGGGAGGTTTCCCGACGTGTTCGGACTGCGAAGGGCTCACCCGTTCCGAGCATGCAGGCAGAGACCATTTCGTTGCACAGCTTGACTGCTGCCGCCCTCCGAGTCCAACACACTTGGGACTGATCGCTGCCCGACGACCTGCGGCAGTGCCTGTGGTGGTGAAGCTTCATGAGTTGTCGGCGACGGTGAGCCGGGGACCGTCCACGTGTGCCACCGCGCTGGAGGTGACTGTCTTGCCGATCAGTCAAGGTACACAGAAAGAGGATCTGTTTGCTTGGAAAACGCCAGACCCAATCAAGTCTATTCCCCACGGCGGGCAGTTCGAGTGAGGCAACTGCTTCGCTCACAAAGAAGCCACCCAACCACCAACTTTGGTCACGTCCTCAATCCCTCCAGGGTCTGTAAGTGTGGTAGAGGTGAAGTAGCCAATCATTGTGGAGCTGCGAGCACCAAGTGGGAGCGAGGCCAAAAGCTTTGAAGACAGTGAGGCAAGCCACCTCGGGGGCAAGCCACATCGGAGGTCCCGTAGAGGGAGTTGGCTGAAGCCTCCCCCGCAAAAATTCAGCAGGGAGACACGTTGATAGGCGTGTGGACGAGAAGGAATGCCACTTCCTCTGTACTCAGACGGCCGGATCGTCCGGAGCATTAGACTCAAAGTTGGGTTCCCCAGCAGAGCGACTAACCATCCCTCATCGGCCAATTACAATTGCACCGGTGCTCCCCATTCCCTCTGATCTTCGACACCCTCTCCCCGCACCTACTTTGCACCAATTGGCCTCAAACACCATGCGGTTGGGCCAGTCAGTGACCGTGGCCAACTAGACTAGCCTACCATTGCGCAAATCCACTGCTGCCATCAAAGTCTTGCACCCCGTCTGAGTGATCGTCGAACGGTTGTATCCACGCTGTTTCCCACCCACGCTTGGAGGCTTGTTAATGTCCCAAGCCGGTTCCTGACCGATCACGTCAAACAATAGGAACTCGATGTCATGCAGAAGGAAAGGCATCTGACTCGGCTGACACCGCTTAAAGGATGCGCCGGGATGACCTTCGATACGAGCTGAGAAGAGCAGCCTTTTGCCCAATATCCAAACATCCTTCGAAGGCCGGTGGCATCGGGTTGCATGTCTTGGTCCAGAGCCGGCTCCCAGGAATGCGAGGGTGCATAAGCATGATAGAGTCCCTGCGCATCATCTCCCTATCCGATCCCTCTGTCACTGAGCGCCATAGGGCTAAAGACCTGGGAGCCCAGAGCCAGGTATCCGGAATCTGCACGCCCACCCGTGATTGCCAACCGCGGACGCGTCGACTATCCCTGTGGACATATAGCACGGCGTACTAGGGCAGACATCTCGTTGGTGGACATAAGCGCGATTGCAGAAGTCGGGGTCTACCAAGCAGAGAAAGTGATTGTCCTTGGGGTCGGCCGACGTATTTATCCCCAAGGTTGATATGGTAGGCCCCCTGCACCGATGGTCTCGCACCTCCCTGCATCCAGTCCTCCTTCTCCGAGTGGACGAATTACTCGCCGCCGAAGGAAAGGAGAATTGACCGGCTGATGAAATTCACAACGTTGTGTTTTCACCTTTGGGGGAGAGGAGTGGCAGCTGTCTGATGCAGGCTCCAGTGCGGTGTGTCCCACAAATTGGCCACTTGCATGTGTCTGACAGCTCCACATATGTCCGTTCTCGTACTTTTTCTGTATTCTTTGTTCTTTCTTCATTCCCTGGTCTGGTATTTGGCATCCCAGGGAGTGGACGGTGGCGTCGGCCTGGACAGGTCTTGCACAAAAGTGGTTCACCGTGCTAATCAGGGGCCCCATGAGACAGGTAGAAAATCAGCGGTGACCAGTCAAAGTGCATAATCATGTTTCCTGTGCGGCAAGCATACACCCGTGCACCTGTGAGCGTGGCTGTCGTCAGGCGACCCTGAGAGGCGTTGAGGCGTCAAAACGCCGCGGCGGCCTCGCTGGTTCTCCGTGCAGCCGGGGCCTAGGCATGGTCCGAGGTGCACTCTGGACCGTTTGGGCAACACCTTGTGAGATCTGTGTCCACGGTACGCCTTGTGCTCGTTGGCTGAAGAGCTTCGCTGGCTGGTCTGAGCACTGGTTGTGTGGGCAGGCACGTAGATTTCTTTTGTTCAGACACTTCCACCGCCTCCGCAGCAGCGAGTCAAGGGTTGAGTCCAACTGCTCCTGCTCTATGCTATTGACAGCATCAGTGACTGTCGGAACTGAGCGGATAAAGTTCCGCTTACGGGTGGCTGCATGCAAGATGGTGGTCCTCACACAAAGCTCAGGGAGATAAAACATTTGAATGGCACGAGGGTGGGCAGCCTTCACATCGTACGTGGGGCAGCGTAGAAACTGCCGAGAGGCAAAGGAGGGGGGGGGGGGGGGGGAGGTGGGTGGTGGTGATGTTGTTGAGGGTGGTGTTGATCGCGAGCAGACAAGGCAAGATCACAAACAGCGTCGCGAGAATGGAGAGGGAGAGAGTGTGTGATAATGGAGGGTGGGTGGTCGAAATTATAATCCACGTCATTATTCTGGGTAGTGACGACTTGGACAGAGGGGGGGGAGCGGGATCAAATGACGGAAATGTAAACAACGCCACCCCCCCAGGAGGAGGCTTGTCGTCAACATTCAACGTCCATCTCGGACATCTCTCTCCACCACTCCTTTCTTCACTTTCATCGTTGCATCCATCCACCACCCACACCAGCACCACAATGTCCGCAAAGGCAACAGGAGGAAAGGGAGGAAAGGCAAAGACCTCCTCCGAGGCAAAGGTCCTCACAACCCGCTCATCCAAAGCCGGTCTCCAGGTGCGTCTCCTCCCAAAGACGCGTCCATCTCGTCGGCCATTCCATTCCAGCCCTCCACCACCCCCAACCCTGCGCCACCCATCCTCCCCTCGACGCGTTCTTTTTTTTCCACAACCTCCTCATCACATCCACTGACCTGCCATCTAGTTCCCCGTCGGTCGTATTCACAGGTATGCATACCACACTCCTCCCATCTAACAATAGGTTCCTCCGTAACAAGAACGCAAACAACATCCGCGTAGGAGCCAAGGCGGCCGTCTACGTTGCCGCCATCCTCGAGTACCTCACCGCCGAAGTCCTTGAACTTGCCGGTGAGCTTTACTTTGCGCTGCATCCACGACACAGCTCAACTGCTGACCCACAGGTAACGCCGCCAAGGACCTCCGCGTCAAGCGCATCACCCCCCGCCACCTTCAGCTTGCCATCCGCGGCGACGAGGAGCTCGACCTCCTCATCCGCGCCACCATCGCCGGCGGTGGTGTCCTCCCGCATATCCACAAGAACCTCATCGCAAAGTCTAGCAAGGGAGCCCCGCTCGGCGCGCCCAAGCCCAAGGCGGTTGCGTGAGTGCAGCTCTAACTGCAGCCAAAGTCCCGAATCAAAGCGACACCGCCTGGCGCCAGCCCCTTCTTGTTATTTCCTCCCCTTCTTTACCCCCCGCGCGCGACCGGGAGAGAGCACCCTTGTGATAGCTCCGGTTTCCTCTTGTGAATGCTGTACTACCCTATTCGTTCGTGTATGGACCTGTCGACTTTCTTTACCTCGTTCTCTTCGTTTCGCTCGTTTAGCCTTATCCCCTTTTATGCAGCACGTTGCCGATGAAAATGAGGCAAAAGCACAAGTATACATTTACACTGASATKTGMTRKMGTCCTGTCCGGTGTGTCGAGTCGGGTGGGGAATGTTCGTCCTGCTATCTCAGTAGATCTTAATGTCCAATGTCCGAGTCGCTGTCATCGCTCCCTTCGTACTGCTCCTCGTAATCCATCACGCGCCGCGCCATCTTCTGCAGCCGATGCCACGGGAACGCGCCGTTCCACAGCTCGTGCCGCGGGCTCTTGGTAAGCACCGGGATGCCGCGCTGCTCGATCGCAAACGACGCCGCCGTCGCCCCGTAGATGGACGCTATAGCAGTTAGTGCCTCTCCGCCGTCCGCTGCCGCCGCTCCGCTAGCCCATACGAGTCCAGTGGCTGGCTCCGCTGCAGACCCAAACTTACCAACACGGAAGTCGCCCTGGCTGATAAACAGCCCCGCCATTAGACCTCCTAGGAAAGCGTTTCCGCCACCCGTGGGATCCACGACGTGCTCGGCGTCCTCGGGCTGCCAGAACGCGGGCACCCAGCCGGTCCACTCGCGCGAGAGGGTAAATGCCCCGTGCTCGCCTGCGCGCACGATGATGGCAGGCACCGGCCCCGGCGACATGGCGAGGTAGCCGTGGAAGAGCCGCGCGCACGTCTCGACGTCGGCGTCCGGTGCATCGAGGATTGTTTGGAGTTCGAGGTGGTTTGGGCTGCGGGGTCAGTGACATCCAGGACGAACTGAGCTCCAGTACGTGTAACAGAGCTCAATCTTCACCGCTGGCGGACGCACCTGAACACGGCAAACATGCGCGCGAGCGCGGCGTACTGGATCGTCGTAAACTCCTCATTCGGCTGAATGTTAGCTGTTGGCTTGAAGGAGAGAAATCAGCTACTCACCCGCAAGAGAGGCTCCCACACCATGCTCCCCACCCAGCCCTGCTTCCTGAACGACTCGGCCTCGTGCGAGATAGCCGTCGCGCGCGTCATGTCGCATACGACATGTATCCACTCTGGCGGCGGCTCCGCGAACGGGCTGCCGGGGAACAGCAGATCAGACGGCGTGAGCTGGAGCGTTGGCGACAGGTATGTAAACGTCTGGTGGCCCTCGCTGCAAGAAGAGTCAGAACACGAGTGTTTCATGGACAACGGCAAGTGGAGGTGGAGGCGGACCTGGAACAGGCCAGATTGCGGAGAGGGACGGAGATGACGCACCCGACCTTTGCGCCGCTGTACTTGTTCAGCGCACGCGTCGTGTTGCCCTTGCGTTCCCGAAACCACACCATCTCGCCGAGCGCCTCGAGCTCTGCGCGGAACTCGGGAGGAAAGTCTGCGCCAACGTCGGCAATGTAGCCAACGTGCTCAGCAGGAAGGAACAGTCGCGCTGCCGTCATGGCATAGATCCCGCCTCCTCCGATCTGGAGAAAGGGCCAAAAAAGTTGAGCAGCCGCGAGTAAGTAGCACGGAAGGCAAGTGTCAGCCTTTTGATTGATCGATTGTCAGCATTACCAAGCACTCACCGCGGGTGGATCAGAAACCTGCTCGTCGTTCGGGCCGCTGGCTTCAAATTGGTCGATGATAAACTGGCCTGATCCCGTCAGCCTCTGCAAAAGTCTAGGGGCTCACCCAGTGTAGTTACCCGTCCACGGCCGAGCAACGACCCCGGTGCCGGTGGTTGAAAGTCCATTGTGAGTGGGAGGATGTTTGTATCCTTGTTGTGTGAATGGGCAGAGTCAGAGTGGGAACGAGTCGGCCATCAAAGTGCTTAAGTGAAGCGATAGGGTTGTCGGTGGAGGTGATCAGAGCGGCGGGTGGCGGCGACTGGCGGTGGTCTTGTGACATAGTGACGTCGTTGGCTCTCTGCGGCGTGCGTCGCTCACAAGCCATGTTGCCCGTTTCCTCAGTGCAATGTGCACCCCGGAAGTGTCGTTCTGGGGGAGGCCAGCAATGGCGACGAGGCTACTTTGACGAAAGAAGAAGAACGAATGCATTGGAATACAGCGAAAATGGAAACGGGGCAGTCCATGTAAAGGAGGGTTCAACCTTGAGGGTTCGGAATCAAACGAGCAGCAGTTCCCCAGGACTTGCCCATGCAGTCTGATACTAATACATCGCATGCCATATGCGAGGAGCAGTATTAACTGCGCGCATGCTAGAATGAGATATAGTAGAGGGGGGGTATACACCAGGAAAGTCATTGGAGGGCTACCTTAAGTACTAACTGCGGCTAAACCGAGGATATATGGTATTGTCCATTTCCGGATATGGCAATCTCACCACCACACTCGCTTGTTAGTGACTCGCCCGCAGCCCGCGCCATCGATAGAAGTTGGAGCGCCTCGGGAACCCGAAATCAACGCCGCGTAGCAGAAGTCTTTAGTCGAGCTGGGATGGGGCTGCTGTGGGAGAGGGCGAGGATGGGCCAGCTGGTGGCGACCTGGTGCGCGCGCTCTTTGATGGGCGAGGGGCTGCTGCTGAGCCTGCGGATGAACTTCGACGCTTGGGGGTTGTTTCGGGCGGCGGACCCATGCTCCGGCGGACCAGCGCAAGCCGCTTCCCGGCGGTGCACTTGAGGTGGAACATGGCCAGGTCGGGGCTCGGGGTGCCCACCTTCCATATTCGCTCCTTGCCGTGAAAGCTCCGCAGGAGATCAACAGTGGCCTGATTGGTGTCGTTGGGGGTTGGGAGGAGGAAACGAAACGTGACACACCGCGACCCGTCCGATTCCTGCGTCGTCTTTATAGAGTTAGTATGTTGCGAGGCTTGACAAAACCCACGCGTGGCAGAAAAGCAATGTCGTATCCGTGGTACATGCTGTGCAGTGGAAGCCAGAGGAGGACGCCGGACGAACCGCTCATGGGAGCAAAAAGCGTATTGAGGACACCGGCTGTTGTTCCTGCGGCAATGTATCCCTATCGATTCGTACAGCCTTCCTTGTGGGGAGTTCTCCCCGCAGAGTCATCCTTGGGAAGGAGGTGACTGGCTTCGCAGTGCTCCTGGATACCCGTAACAATGCAGATACGGTCGCGCTTCTCGACCCATTCGCGAAACGGTTCCTCTCCCTGCACCATTAGCGCGCGACTGTGACAGATCGACTGTGACATGTGAACTTACCGATGATGTGTCCGACTGCACGGACGTGGACGACTTCTCGGATGGGGCTCTAGAGCTTGTTGGGACGGTTGGAAAGTTTGGAAAGACAGGCAGCGCTTGAGTAGCTACTACAGTCAGCATTGGCATCCCCGTTGCTCCTGCTCTAACATGACATGGTCATGTCAACGTACTGCTGTTGGGCAAGCGCGAGATGACAAACCTGCCTGCCTCAATGTCGGTGTAAACGTCGAGGAACGTTTCACTGCCATGACGTTGCCAAAGGAGAGGGCTGGAGGGGTCGTCGCCGGTGATGAGCTCGACCAGATCGGCGAGCTCACGCCAGGTTGTAAAGCCCCCGGTGCACCCAAAATTGAGGGGGATGGTGGCAATTGGAAACCAGTCGACGGTGTTGTACAGCTTGATGGATGGGCCTGGCCATCTCGAGGTGGCGGACCCGTCGTAGAGGACCGTGTAGTGAACGCCGGAAGGTGTTAAGGTGAGGTGCCCTCCATTGTGTGTGGGGGGGATGGACGAAGAGAGATGGATGGATGCAAAAGACTAAAGAGCTAGAGAGGTACTAAACAGCCACATTCAGCTCATGCAGCTCACATACTGTCGTTGCAGATTTGACGTAATGCCACGTGGTCAGGACTGCAACAGCCAGACAACTCAGATTCGATGGTCACTCCACTTCTGGAGATCGCTTGATCGCTTGTTGTCTCCTCGTCCCATCGCACATCCCTTCATCCTCCCCACCCCCAGCACCTCCCCCCGATGCCTTCAAAGAATAAGGGAAAGGCGCCCATGCCAGCATCAGAACCCACAGAGCGTTCGCCGCTCCTCGGCACCGGCTCATCCAACCCAGCCCTCTCGCCACCCCGCCTAATTCGTTCCTCATCAACTTCGGCATCCGACATCATCGTCGGAGACCTCATCGCTCCCGAGGCCACAACACGTTCGCGACACCGCACCCGCCGCCTTGCGATACTCGTATCCGTCTTCTCCCTCCTTATCGGTATTATCGTCGTCTTTATCGTCCTCACTTTCTCATTCATCCCCACCGAGACCGAACAAGAGTCTCTGCACGAGGCCTTTGTGTACGCAGACCCAAGGGTGGACATCCTCAACGTTTCCGACAGTGGAGTACACATCAACCTGACGCTGCGCGGCGGTGTGGACATTGATCGCGCACTTGCTGTTGACGGACAGCGCGGATCTGGATGGTGGGAGTCCCTGCGCCGGAGCACCGCCCACCGTCTGTTGTCATATCTTCCCACTCGGGCAGTCTACGTCACTGTTCCCCAGGTGCTCGTGGCCAGTCGAAGCGGTGAACCTCTGTTGAGCGTCGACATACCGAACAGCATTATTGTCCCCCTCACCCGCAAGAGCGAGCTCGTCAGCATTGCCATCGAGGCCGTCGGTAACCCCGTCGCCCCGGTCGGCCAGCTCTGGACATGGGGCCAAGATACCTGGGCAAACGGCACAATCGACGTGGTTGCTAGCGTAGCCCAAGCACAGGCCACCATTCCCGGCGCATGGTGGAGTAGATGGGCGGTGGTCGACCAGCAGAACGTGGTGGTCCCGCTCGCTGTTCCAGGTAAGTATTCCAGCCTCACAGTCCACTCGATCCACCATAGATCGCTGAGCATCCAAAGTCCCTACTTCATTCCACCTCTGAGGAACTCGCGCTCACCAACCAGTCCCCAACATTCCCAACCTCCCTCCCCCAGGCAAGCCGCTTGACCTCGCTGCTCTTGTTACGTTGAACGAATACTCCTTTACGAATGACCCCGACCTGAAGATTACTGCCCTCGCATCCCTCCCTAACCCGGCCTTGAAAGAGGTCCCTTTCGCGCTCCCGTTCAATATCCAGCTTGGTCCTGACCATGAGACTATTGCACAAGTCGTTGCCCGTCCGGCCAAGATCACCACAACCACCATCGGCCTTGTGATCGAGGGCGACATTCTCTCCCTAGACTCGGGCGACGCGCTCAGCACCTTCCTCCAGAACTATATCCACGGAAAGGACAACCCCATCACGGTGCGCGGCCGCGCCTCGATGCCCCGCGACTACTCGCACCCCGATGCTCCCCCACCGTGGATCCTCCGCTCGCTCCCTTCCCTCCAGCTTGACCTCGTGTTCCCCGCCCCGCCCGACCAGCCCGATGTTATCCGCTCCGTCACGATTGAGAAGATGAAGTTTGGTCAGGCTGATGGCCGCATGATGGCCTCGGGCACCGTCGTGGCCAACATTCAGCTTCCGCCCGGCATGGAGACTGTCGCGCTGAACGTGAGCGCAATCCGCCCTGACGTGATGGTGCACGACGGCCCTGCAGACCAGAACGTCGAGTACGACCCCGAGCACCCGCCCCCGAAGGCTTTTGGCCGCATCGCGCCGGACTACTACCTGAACTCGACCACATTACCCTCCGAAGACCCGTCCAACCCGCATACGCTCGTCGTCCGCGCGCCGTTCGAGAACCTCTTCCTCGACGTCCTCCCCGGCCGCGACGGCGTGCTCTCCGACTTTGTCACCAAAGTAGTGTTCAAAGGCGGGGCAACGGCGGGCGTCGCGGGTCTTGTTGATGTAGAGGCTGACCTCGGCATGGGCAGCATGCTGGCGCTCGACGGGCTCCCCGTCAATGGCGAGTTCTGGGTTGGGCGCAGTATTACCGGCTTCGAGGCGTATCTGAAGGGTGCAAAGGAGTAGTGACCCGACCTTGTTCCCCACGTTCGTTTGATAGACTATAGCTGTATTTTCATGTGTAGAGTAAGCAACTGTTGATTGTTCTGAGAAGCGTGGGTTCTGCAAGCGGTGAGTGTTTGTTTGTTTGTTGTTTACGCCTGGCCGCACAATGATCGGCGGCCAAAGATGCCGAGCCCGCCGATCAATTGTCATCCGAATCGGAGCAACAAGATCCCGAGCCTCTATTGTTGCGAGCCACATTGGTGTGATAAGTTCAGCCAAGCATGATTGTACCCCCTCCAGCCACTCGGGCCACAGCGCCGCGGGGTCACCGGAGCCGCAGTGGACGGGCATGGAGCGGTGGTGGGCGGTGTGATGGGATGCGTTGGGGGGCTCGGCAAGATAATGATCCCATGGGATGATTCGAGTTGCTTTTTGTTCCACATATTCGGCCAGCCAGCGTAACAGCGGCTTCGGCGTGCATGTCGAGCTGGAGACTCTGCCGCCAGAAGCGCCGGTCTTGCCATGCTTTGCAGGCGCATGCAGGCGTATGCAGGCGCATGCAGCTTATCAGGGCACGTCGCGTGGCGAACAGAAGAACAAAAGAGAACTGTGCGCACCGAGGTGGAGACCCCGCACCGGGCCTTATTGCGGCGGTCGCGAATCTCGCCGGCAGCATCCGGTGGCGCCCGAGGACAATAGAAACAAAAGACGCTCTGGGAGCCGTGGCATTGTGGCTTCTGCGCACTGCGGCCGCTGCGATTCGCTGGGGCGACAGGACAATAGTTGGCACTGACGTAGCTTGCAAGGCCCGGCAGACGAGGGAGAAGGGCGATCGCGGGCGGTGGAGGGTGTCCGGCGGTGCCGACGAGGACTGGACAATGGTGGCCTATGCTCGACAATGAAACATGGCCTCTGCGCCAGGAGCCAGGCTGCACTTGTGCAATTGCGAGTGGCTGCAAGAGCAGACACACACACCTTGCACACCTGCTCCGAATCGCGGCGCGCGCCAGTTCCCCAGTTGCCAACGAGCCGGACGCACTGTCCACCACTATAAGAGCCGCGCTCCGAATCGTCTGTTGGCCATCACCATCCACTCTTCCGAACTCGACTTCTCAGCCTCTCCTTCCCACTTGTAAATCCTTGCCTTCTCTTCGGAGTACTTTCATCTACAACACCAACAGCAACCATGTTCCCTACCGTCTCCCGCACCATCGCTTCCGCTGGCCTCCGCGCCGCTGCCCGCCCCGCGGCCCGCCAGCCCACCTCGATGCTCGCCCGCCGCCAGATGAGCGCTGCTCCCTCCGCTAAGAAGGTCGAGCAGGGTGTCGCCGAGCTCTGGCCTTTTGCTAAGAGTAAGTACTGCCGCGGCCGAGGACCAAAAGAGCTCCGAATGTCTCTGATTCCGACTCTGTCCCCGCGGCCCGCACAGCAACACAACACAACACATCGGAACACCTCGCTAACGCCACGCAGACGTCCCCGTTGACGTTTACCCCCTCATGTTCCTCGTCACTGTCGTCTCTTGCGGCTCCATCTACATGTGTGCCAAGCACCGTGAGTCCTTCATACACCACTTGCCTATGAACAAGCACTAATACTCCAGTCATGACCGACAAGTCGCTCCGCCTCAAGCCCACCGGCACCTACTAAGCAGCCCGCGGTTCTTTAATGGCAAACAACGTCCAATTTACTAGAAACAAGAATGTTCATGACCACCACCACAAGTGACCCCAGCGGCACCCACGAGCTCAAGTCGACCTGTGCATTTGTATACCTATGAATCGTGTATGAGGTTGCTTTTGGGAGCTGGGCACATGTGGACTCGAAGCAGTGCAGTGAAAGTGGCACTTCTGGCTGACACAACGGCCACCACGCTCGGATGGGCGCGAACCGTGCCGAGCCGTCCGCACCCGACCGCAGGGCACGAGCGAACACCGAGCACCCAATGGCCTCACAAGTGGCACCAGTTGTCAGAGCTTTTGCAACATGCAAGAAATAGACGTTTCATCATCGACTGCCGATTCGCGCCCATTTGGCATCTCCGGCATTTGCTACAGCACATTGCTCTCCGATCCGAGTATCTGACATGATCAATCCATGGCATGACACAAACAGAATATCGATCCGAATATTGGAATGGCAACAAGGTCGAATCATTGTCAAGCGACTGGCATCTTGTAGATGCGGCTCGCGTCCCGAAATAGCCAACAGGGCTACCAGCCATCTGTCGTCCCGGGGAATACCTACCCGTCATCTCCACCGTCGGTCCCCGACAAGAATATCGCAAAGTGAAACGACAGCCCTGTCGACATGTTAGCCTGTTGCTTCCGCTAGAGGCGCGGCGCGCACGCGTCGCTGCGTTTGGAGAACGTCTTCCCGCCCCGCGTCAGTTTTCTTTTTCTCCTGACATCGGTGTTCCTGCCGGGTTCCTGCTGCAATTCGGCACCCCCGTTGTTGGCGCCGTTACCTTCCCGACTGTTCTGTCCAAAAGAGGCGGCACTGCAGATCTGGCCGCCCCGCCTCCGCGACTGCCGACGCCGCTGCGGGTGATGCCACCTCCGCAACTGGCGCCGCGAGCGGTTCCCCCGGATCCGCCCAGCGGCCGTGCACTGCCAATTAAGCTCAGCACTGATCATCATTTCTCCCACACCCTCCACCCCCGTTGCTGCCGAGCCATCAAGAGGACAGCGGCAGCTTCTGCACCATCCATTTCCCGCGTCTATCTCGTATCCATGTGCACACTCCGAGTCCAGGAGGCAACCAGCGACGGCAACCACGTTCCTCGTTGCCCAACGTTCGATCCCCAGTTCTCACCCATCTGCGGTTAAGCGGTTCACACCGACATTACAACTTACGGCACCGATCTGCATTCCACTGAGCCTATTCGTCCTTTGTGTCACGACCAGCCTTCTATCGTTAGCGCGCACGTTCCAGTGAGTCGGTGAGAGTCCTCGTCGTGCGGCGCTTGTCTGCAGACTGAGACAGCTAGCTGCCTGGGGCGCACTTCGGCAAGTTGTGCCGCCGCGGTTCGGCTCCAGGTAGCCGCGGAGCGACATGAAGCAATCGGACAAAACGGCTTGGCACGATCTAGTCTTCCGCTCTAGAGACGCAGCGGATCTCGACCTGGCCGTTGACCGAGATGCAACAAGCTTGAGGACCCTCGTGGTGAAGAGAGACGTCGGAGCCAGGTTCAGTGCGTGTCCGTCTGGAGTGCTCTGGCCATGCCAGACACAGCCCCGGCGGCGCACCAGCAAGTCTAGACGACGCCGTTGGGTACATGAGTGCAACTGTACTCTTAACGCAACTATAGACACACTCACTGTTGTGCCTATTCTTGTGCCTGTTCTCCTCGGCTTGAGGTGGCTGCGTGGTGGAGGTTGGTGTACGCACTCTGCCGAGGTCCTGGTCCTCTAGCGTAAGGCTCAAACTTTTGTGACCAGGGCCCTACATTGGCAGTTCTCGCTAGAGCCGATCGGCCCAGGAATCAGCAGTTCCGTCCGTCCAGCAGCCAGGCGTCACTGTTTGTTCGCTCTCCACTGCAGCTGATCGATACAGTATCGGCTCGCCCGCTGCTGTACCTGGCCTGCTGTCTCCATGTGGGGCCAGCCGATGGCCAGGGTCATATGGAATGGACAGCACAGTAGGAAAAGTACGAAGCCGTCGACTCCGTTTTCTGGCCCCACCTCTGGCCCACGGACCGTTGCCGCCGGACATTGCAATACTGCATGACCATGTTCAGTAGACGGCTTTGGGTTCGTCTCGACAAGAACGTTTCCATCATCTGTTATGCTCTGGATCTAGCTGGAATTCAGTTTTAGGGCACTGCGGTTCTGAGACTTTGAGCGTCATTTCCAGTGATCTGTCCCGGCAGTCTTGCGTGAAACGTGCTGGAACCTCGGGCAAGAGCTCTGAGGAGCGGGTCGACATCTCGGTTGCATGGATCCATGCATCATGGATCCATGACGGTCATCAGCGAGCAGAGACCGAGACGCATTCCGCGTCCCTGGCTTGCCTTGCCGGCCCCGCAAGGGGGCGGTATTCCCACCGTTTCTGGTTACTCCAAGGGAAGCTAAGGCACGACCTTCCTTCAAACATCGGTGACAGCTTCGGTAAAGCTGGTCTCTTCACCGTGCCGGCCCGTGATGATGGAGCCTCTATCTCCTCGGCGTACGTCGAACGCATGGCGAGGGGATGGAGAGGGTACCCTCAATGCTGTCCATTTATACGCTTAGCTCGAGCTTTGCTTTCGAACACACTCGCTGCAGGAGGTGTGGGCGGCCGCTCCGTTGTTGTGGCGGAGCGGCACTAACTCAAATGTGAGAAAAGGAAGAATGACCGTGTGGGTCACGTACAATGACGGACAACCTTATTCTTCTAGATGCGGAATTGCCCGCAGAAGAGAGACTGAACATGTCATTCATTTCCGTTGCGCGCGTCATGCCCTGATCCTTGTGCTCCTTGCGTCCACACGCGAGTGCGTTCACCCGCACATGGGGTGGCCGGTGGCCGGTGGGCCGGCACACCACATGTTTCTCCAACTCTCCTGGTCCACCCAGAATAGCGCAAAATGACAGGCCATCGTCATTCACAACGGCACAAGGTGAACCCTCGCGAACAGCGAGATGGAACCTCCGATGGAGGCACGGCACCACGCTGGGTGTCCCCCGTTCCTCGCGCTCGATCCCCGCCCGATACGCTCCAGGCGGCCTACACGAGCACACCCCCAGAGAGAGTGGCGCCCTCCTCTCCCAGTTGCTCACGAGTTGGCTCCACTTGAGAGATATATAAGACCTACAATAGCTGCTGCCCTAAACGTTAGCCTCCCTCCCCCACCCCATACCCCCACAATGCTCGTTGCCGCTCTTCTCCCTCTGCTCGCTACCCTCGCGGTCGCCCTCCCTCAGGCTGGTACCGGCACCACCACGGCCGATGCCGCCTGCACAACCGTCGACCCCGCCGCCGGTCTCTCGGACTGCTCCAAGAAGTGCCTTACCGACGGCATTGCGTCTCAGAAGTGCAAGGACAACTTTGACTATGCTTGCATTTGCCAGAGCAGCTTCGTCAACGCCGTCACTCCGTGCGTTCTCGGTTGCCCCGATATCGGAGCCGTTCTTGCCGTCCAGTCCAAGACCTGTGCCGCCGGCTTTAAGCCTGAGGTTATCTGCCCGTCCTCGTCGTCGGCTGCACCCTCCTCGTCGTCGGCTGCACCCTCTTCGTCGTCGTCCAACAAGCCCTCGTCGTCGTCGGCTGCCCCCCCTTCGTCGTCGTCGTCGGCCGCCCCCCCTTCGTCGTCGTCCAACAAGCCCTCGTCGTCGTCGGCTGCCCCCCCTTCGTCGTCGTCCAACAAGCCCTCGTCGTCGTCGGCTGCCCCCCCTTCGTCGTCGTCCAACAAGCCCTCGTCGTCGTCGGCTGCCCCCCCTTCGTCGTCGAACAAGCCCTCCAGCTCCTCGTCGGCGCCTCCCACGACGAGCTCGAGCGCACCCCCGGCCAACTACGTCGCCCTCCACCCCAACGGCAACAAGGGCAAGTGCCTCGACGTCAGGGACGCCAACTTCTACGACGGCGCCCCCGTCCAGATCTACGACTGCAACGGCACCAACGCTCAGCGCTGGATTCTCAACCGAGGTTCCACCAAGGTCCGCCTCGCTGGCACCAACTACTGCCTCGACGCCGGCGCCTACCCCCGCGACGGCACCAGGATGAAGATCTGGCAGTGCTACGACGGCCTCCCCGCCCAGCAGTGGTGGTACACCGGCGACAACCGCATTGCCCTCCAGGACCAGGGCTTCTGTCTCGACATGACGGACGGTCAGACCTGGAACACCAAGCGGACCCAGATCTGGAAGTGCACCGACTACAACACCAACCAAATCTGGACCCTCTAAGCTGCGAGAGAACTGCGAGAGCGAGAGCGAGGTAGCCAGCGTCTGGAAGATGACTCTAGGAGCTGCGCCGCGCCGAGGTGTAAAGTGTGGCACCCACGGTGTGTGTCTGGACATTTGCCACTTTCATATTTTTCGACATTCCAGGACACTTTTGTTTGCTTTTATTGGTAGGGGTATCTGAAACTTAGTTAAGGCTCAGCGGATCGTGAGATCAATCGGGCGTGAGATGGTGAGAAGAAATCAGTAAATAACTACTATGCAACTATTCAATCTGCAGACGGGCCGCAGAGATGGGTGTCGCTTTCTGGCACCAACCTCCTCATGTCCGTTGTAGCGCGGTTGGATGTGTTCCCAGGTGGAGGGCGACACATTGTGGTTGTCAGCACTTGTGGTTGTCAGCACTTAGATATAGGCACCCAGACCCCACACAGCAACGGCCACCGCAAGGTCCCGGGATCAACACCAGGCGCCTCCGCTGCTGCTAGGCGCCAAGTCCTAGTTCGCCACCTATTCGGCGGCAGCCCGTATGGCTACACGAACGGCGAGGGGCTATCTAAGCCGGCCGTTGCCGTTTCTGGGGAAGCAGCACTTCTTGTTCAACTGCCAACCTGGCCCCAGTTCGGTCCCGCGCTGTGGATGATGGCAACTGCCTGAAGTCAGCTATCAGTGTATTTCAGCAGCTGTCCCGAGGTTCTCAGCCTTACCAACGAGACGGACGGTGAGACGGTCCAGCCCGCATTTCCGAATAGGGGAGAGAGGGTGGGAAGCGATCAAGCGCGCCTCTGAACATGGCACTGACAACAGACTGCGGCGGGGGAGGAATGTGAGCTGCACGTGTATCGAGGGGTTACGATCTGTAATGTGCGGAAACAGCAGGAACGTCAGGTGTACGAGACTTTCTCACCATAGGATGGAGTGCGATCATCGTGCACTGGCCGCAGTGGGCCGTGGGAAAGCCCGGCGCATTGCATGACGTGCAACCACGCGTGCAGCCCCCGAGCTGCATACTCACGATTTTATTATGATTTTGTTGGAATTATTGTCCCACACTTTGGTCCGTTTCTCCCATCTTCCAGCCAGATCTGAAAGCAGTCTTGCTGGTTTTGGGATCGCAGAGTACCGCCACGGGAGCCGGTTCTGTGAAGAACTCCGGATGGCATGTATTGATCTTAAGCCACAGTGCTAGACAGAGCGCTCCGTTTCCTTGGTATAGGAGTGCTGAGGTGTTCATCGGTTGTCCATGTGCCGAGTTGGGATGGCGCGGATGGATTGTGGAGGTGGGGGCGGACGACTGAGAGTCGGCTCCGCTCTTCACAGAGCGCACATAGCATAGATCGGAAGCCATTATACTGGACAGAGTATTCTCGCTTGAAAGTGTTCCGACGGCTGTCTGTCTGGTTGCAGCTGTCTAAGACTAATGTGACGATGGATGGCGGTGAGACATCAACGAGTGGGCTGGGTTGCTAGACGGGGTGTCCTCGCTCGCTTGAAAGTGATCAGACGGCTGTCATCTCTGAGGGGTTGTCTTCGAGAGGCTGTCTGTTTGCCAAGGACTGCCTCCGAGGGACGTGATGACATGGTGGAGGGGTCAGAGGGGGCGGTGAGAACGAGTGTGTGCTGCTTGTTATGGCTGGTATGGCTGCTATGGAACAGAGTCGCACCTGCAATTGTATCACCTGGCCTAGTGCGGACAGTTGTGGAGGTGGACGGACGCTGGCCCTGTCTCTGACTGTAGCAGACTGGACGTGTCTGGGAACGCCGAAATCAACATTCCGGCGGGTGGTGACGAATGCTCTCAAAGGCGAGCAACAATGGCAGTAGCGAGTTTGGTTTGGTGGCCATTCGTCCAGCCCCCCCCCCCCCTGCAATCATGAAAATACTACCGACGCGCCGTAAGACTACCGACACGCGACGGGCTGATGACGCACGCCGGCACGGGAGATCCGAAGATCCCATCTGGATCTGTCCACTCTTGTCGTACACCACAAATCTCATGAACCGCAATGGGAATGAGAAACATATCAAAGTGTCACGAGGAGTAGGGAGGCGGGGAGGCTATGCATAAGCATACATCACTTACGCTTCTCGACAGGCTAACCTTGGCGAGTTTGCCACTCGTGTGTGCGAGGCAGCTGTCCCTCATTGGGAGATTCCCACAGTCTGCGCTGATCCGGGTTTGGCATGTTCCTCTTCCACTCTCCTAGTACGGCAGATTGCAGCAGGCTATTCTGACACAGTACAACATGCCGCATACGGCGTCGCTGCATTTCAGCGCGCCTGCCACTGCGAGTGAGCCCAAGCAAACCAAGCAACACCAAGGTTACCCCTCTCATCTCTTTTTCACTGCCTGCGATGAAGAAGTGGCGATGGCGGCAGAATCCGCCGTCCGCCACCTCTCCACACCCGTCCACTCTGCTCTCCCCTCTACTCGAAAACTCACAGTTCGCACACACACCACACGATAGGCAGTGCACAAGAATAAACAGAGCGGCCAAGAGGCCACTGTCTCACACGTTAACACAACCAGCTGTCCAGAGCCGGCAGCTGCGCTTGGTGGCAGACAGGCAATACGAAAGAGATCGCGGGACTTGGCTTCCACTTGGCCAGCCAGCCTGCTACCTGTTGGGTAGAGGTGAGCGCCGAACTTTGCGCAGCTCACAGCTAGAAGGTCCTCCCGCAATAGAGAGAGGCCTGCCAGCAATGGAGAACAGCCTCCATGGAATGGCGATCAGGCTCACCCGGAAATGATATATAACAGGCCGTCCGACCACCTCTCTTGTCTCCATCAACAACTCCTCTCTTCACTACTCCACCACAACAGCTCTACCGCTCTCTCTTCTACCTAGCTCTCTCTAGTTAGTACTCAACCAACAATGTTCTTCAACAAGGTCACCGCTCTCGCCCTCCTCGGCTGCATCTCCGCTGGCGTCGTCATCTCGCCCCCCAAGCCCGACGGTTGCGTCCAGATCCACCCCGACTGCAGCCCCAACAAGTGCGTCACCCTCAAGGTCATCAAGCCCGACGGCCACAAGGGTGACGGCCACAAGGACTACGGCCACAAGGACGACGGCCACAAGGACGACGGCCACAAGGACGACGGCCACAAGGGCGACGGCCGCAAGGACGACGGCCACAAGGGCGACGGCCGCAAGGACGACGGCCACAAGAAGGACGGCCACAAGGAGTGGCGCCGCTGGAACACCCCCGCTCCTCGCCCTACCTACGAGGTTGTGATGTGAGTTTCCGACTTCAAAGAGGTGGAATCTGACAGGCAGTGAGGAGTGCTGCGGCTCTCCCGAGCAGGACTGGGTTGTCAAGGACTCGTTCATCCAGTCGGCTGCCCCCGACCTCTGCGACCTCTGCATCACTGGCACGGCCGGTAAGTTGACTCTCGAAACAGTCCGAACGATTGCTGACGCCCCAGACCACAAGGGTAACTTCCTCAACGGAGGCAAGATTGGCGTCGAGAAGTGCGACGCTTCGGACTGCGGCCAGGCTTGGTGCTACGACCACAAGTACAAGACCTTTACCCTCAAGGACCTGAGTAGGTCTCCTGTCAACGACAAGACTGACACAGCAGATGTCGCCATCGACCTGCCCAACGGTAACGCCTTCGACGGTGCATGCCTCCAGCAGTGGCAGGCCACTCCCGGCAACAAGAACCAGGTGCGTCTAGTGCTGCCCAGTGGACTCGTCTGACAAGCAGGTCTGGAAGCTCGAGTAGACAGCTCGTCTCTCGGCTCGTCTCTCGGCCTTCTCGGTTCCCTCTTCTCTCTCACTCTTCAAGGAGTGGACAGTTTCTATAGTTTCTCAAATGGAAGTGGACGATTCATAGCGTCAAGTATGTGAAGAAAATCCCCTCTGCAGCTACGAGCACCGAGCATTGACGAGAGCATTGGCGCCTATACGACTCGTCTCCTCTTCCTCCTCTCTCTCTTCTCTCTCTTCTCTCTCTTCTCTCTCTTCTCTCTCTTCTCTCTCTTCTCTCTCTTCTCTGTCCTCATTCTCTTCATTCTTTTCTTTCTCTTCTTTCTTCTACAATACCTTCTCTTTCCCCCTCTTCTCTTCTTATGCATCCAACACAGCGAATGGCCTGCTCAGTGCTCATTCATCTCTTCGGCACCATAGCGCCAGGGAACTGCCACAAGAGAAATCAGACGCGCCTCCAGTTTAAGCGGGAGGGTTAAATAAAATTAGGCTCCCACCCTGCCGTGGCTGGGTCACCGAGCGCCGTCCTGGATCCCGTCGAGCAGTGACGTGTTGTCGTCAGTCACATCAACATCCTCGCCATCGCCATCATCCTCCCCTCCCTCGCCGTCGCCCCCCGCCTCCTCCCCCTCGGTGAGCTCCAACTCTTCTGGTCCAGCTCAGCGCTCACACTCCAGCAACCGCTCCACCACCTAAAATCGTCCATCATGGCTCAGGCCCAGCAGCCTCAGGGCCTCCACTCGCTGAGCACCATCATGTAAGTTGCGCATCTCAGAAGGCTACAAAGCAGAGAGCCGCGCTGACATTCCAGTAAGCGTCTTGAGGGTGAGTCTTGATCGGACACCGCGTGTGAACGCAACAGAAAGTCCAACGGTCACATCGCGGCCTGTGATGGCGTCGACCCAGGGTGGAGGCGTTCCGCCCGCCGCATCACCACTATTCCCAGTCCACTGACTCTCAGCCGTCACTTCCCGCCTCGAGGACGTTGCTGTCTCCCAGCAGTCCGCCCTTACCAGCAATTCCCTCCGATCCCCCACCGGCGCCGCGCACGACAACCTCACCGGCGCCCTCGCTCCCGCCGTTGTGCTGGGCGCTGCGGGCGGTGCTGGCGCTGGCGCCGCGGCTTCGGCAGCTGCTCCCCCTCCCCCTCCTCTCTTACCCCCACCCATCCACGCCTGCATCATCACCCACCCGCACCTCCGCCGGTTCCCTGTCAGTGCGCCATCACACACACACCCTTCCAACCTCGTCCAACGCCGCGCATGCACGCACCACGCACCACCATCACCAACCCATAATCGTCACACCAACCATCAACATCAACATCACAACCATCAGTCACATTGCCCACGACTATCCAACAACACACCAACTAACCCTCTCCCCTCCACCCCGGGTCTCCCATCGCCCGCCCTTGTTGACAACAGCATCCATCCATCTCACTTCGCCTCCGGCACGGACGCCTCGGCACCGCTTCCGAAGACAAGAGTCTGACACAACAACCTTCCATCCATCCATCCATCCACCCCGCACCCTCATCCTTCCTCTCGGTCACCATCTCGCACTCGCGCCCTCACTGTCCGATACATCCGAGAGCGATCCTTGCCCCGTCCTTTGTTCTACATCACCCTATCACACCCCGTGATAAGCACAACGCGCGTGTCAGACGTTTTCTTTACAAACGCGGCGCGCCCTCCTCACATCAGCGAGAGAGAGACTGTGCCAAAGGTCATTCGAACAAGCAATCGAGCCTGGTAACCGTGCACGCGGCTCCAGCTCCAAAGACAGCTCTCAACCTACACTAGGTAACCGCACCCCTCCATCTCCCCGACATCGCGTCCCGTGTTGATCCGCTGCATCTCCTCGTCTGGTGGGTAAACTCTTCCAGGCCGCATCCATACCACACCGAGGTGCACGCGTTGGAACAAGACATCTGCCAGCGCGTCTAGACGCGCCCATCCGACCCAGTATCGTGCTCTCACCACTCTGTGATCCACGCACATTCACCGTTGTCGCCCCTGAAGCCACCATCGCGCGACGCGGTCTGGCAACATTATTCTCCCCGTCGCATCCATCCACCCATCCAGCACCCGACCATGACAACTCCACCGTCATCATTGCCATCCCCTGCTCCGTCATCAGGCTCCTCGCAGCCCGTCAAGCCTCCAACCTTCTCCTCCGTCGCCGCCTACCAACCCAACTCTTCCCCGGCAGCCAACTCGGCCCCAAGTCAGTCGGTTGGCGCTCCTGGTGACGGCGCGCCGACTCCCGACGCAGCTTCTGACGCTGCCTTCTCCGAGGGCGGTGACTCTCATCCCTCGGCCCCTGGTTTCCCCGGCCACTCTGCTGCCTTCCTCCCGCAAGTGACCGCCTCCCCGCCCCCTCACGCTCCCCCCTACGTGCCTCCAGCTCAGCACGCCATGGCCCCCGACCCCATTCACACCTTGTCACCGCTCACCCCTCAAGCCGGCTCCGTCTGGGGACCGGGATGGCGCCCAGGACCTCCCAGTGCAGGCCCCGGATCTGCCTACGGACCTCCTTCCGCCTACCCACGAGGTGCGCCCAATGGCCATCCTACTCACCAGCTGCCCCCTAACCCCCTTGAAGCTTACGGCGCTCCCGGATCGCGCCAGTCCATGACCTCGACCCCCGGTGCAGGCCCGATAGGCCCCGTCAACGGAACCCAGAGTGGACGCTCAAGGTCACAGACCGGCGAGCCCCGCGATCGCCGGAGAGATCGCCACGGCGACGAGGAGGGCCGCGAGCGCGACGACGAAGAGGTCATCAGCACGATTTTTGTCGTCGGTTTCCCTGATGACATGAGCGTAAGTGATTAATACCATGCCATTGCTGACAAGCAGGAACGCGAGTTCCAGAACATTTTCACCTTTGCCCCGGGCTTTGAGGCAGCGACGCTCAAGTTTCCGTCTGGAACGGCTAGGCGGGGACCCGACACGGCGACCCTCCTGGCCGAGCTCCACAGCATTGCTGCCAACCAGGGAGCACTCGGAAACGTGCCGGGTGCCCTCATGACTCCCGACCACCAGGAGCAGCCCATTGACGAGTCATTTGCCGCGGCCATGAACTTTGGCACGCAGTCGTCAACCGCGTCCAACACCCCGTCTGCGGCCATGTCCTTGACGCCGTCCGCCCCCACGGGCGCAACGCTTGGCGCTGCCGCGATCCCCTCGTCCATTCCCCCGCGTCGCCAGACCATTGGCTTTGCGCGCTTCAAGACCCGTGCGGACGCTCTTGCCGCCCGGGACCATCTCCAAGGCCGCCGCATTGACCCGCTCACTGGCGCGACTCTCAAGGCTGAGATGGCAAAGAAGAACCTTCACACAAAGCGCGGTGCTGGTGGCGAGGACCTCGTTGGCCTGCTCCTTCGTTCTGGCCGTCTCACCCAGCTGGTCACCCAACAGCAGGCGCAGGTCCAGGCGCAACAGCTCATGTCCGCTGGCGGCATGCCCCCGACGGCTGGTCCCCACTCGGGCGCCGCCCAGTCAGCCAAGGAGGCCTGGGACGCATGGCCGGCACCTGCTGCCCCCAACCCCGAGGGCAAGAGCGACAAGCTTGCCGCTCCCCAGCCGAGTGGTTCCGCCAACTCGAACGCGTCTGGCTCGCCACCCATGTCGGTCAAGTCGCCCAGCGCGCGCCCGACGGACAGCAAGGCGCTGCTTGCGTTGGCCGAGGAAGCCGATGAGCTCGAGGGCTGGTCGGTTGGCTCTGTTGGTATGGCTGGCATGCCCCTCGACTACCCCACGTCTGCGTCAAGCTCGGGACGCTCTGCTGGACCCATGTCTGCAGGCGGTGCCCTCGCAAACACGTCCTCGAACATGCACGGCCCTCAGCACCAAGGCATGGGCGGTGGAGCCGCTGGTGGTGGCGGCTTTGGTGGCTACTCGCAGCATGGCTACAACGGCTCGGGAGGACTTGGCTTTGGTGCCGGCGGCCCCGACGCTGCCATTGACCCCCGCAGCCTCGGCATTGGTAACATGAACCCCGCCGACCAGAACCCACCCATCAACACGCTGTACATTGGTAACCTGCCCGCTATTTCGCCCCCGACGCACCCCCCGAACTTTTTGGAGGAGTCTCTGCGTGCGCTCTTCCACCGCCGCCCCGGCTTTAAGCGCATGTCGTTCCGCCAGAAGATCAACGGCCCCATGTGCTTTGTCGAGTTTGAGGACATTCCGTTTGCGACGCAGGCAATGCGCGACCTGTACGGCAACACCCTCAACGGTCTTGTCAAGGGAGGTATCCGCCTGTCGTACTCGAAGAACTCGCTCGGGCAGCGCGGCAACTCGCACCAGCAGGCAATGAACAGCTCGATGTTTGGCGGGATCGCTCACACAGTTGCGCTCGCGGGGATGAGCTCGGGTCCGGCCAACCAGATGGGCCCCAGTGCTCCCGGCGGCTACGGCCTCGCTGTGACCCAGCCTGTGCCCATTGGCCCACCCTCCAACCCTGGCAGCAACTCTGGCCGCCCCAGTGATGCACCGGCCTCCTCGTTGTCGCCCACTGCCCAGCCGTTCAACGCACCCCTCCCCCCGACGTCGCCTCGCTCGCAGCTCTTTTACGAGCGCCCGCCCGCGAACGCTCCCCCCGGCTCGGCCCCCAGCTCGGCGCAGTCACAGGCCATCCCTGGCGGCAAGGCAGACCCTTCGGCAGCCTTCAACTCGTTCACGCCCACGGCCACCACCCCCGGCGGCGGCTTTTCGCCCGTGTCGTCGCCGATCCGCACGCCCGCGTCTCTTGGCTGGGTATCGTCGTCGACCGGCGGCGCCGCCGGCTCTGGCACCTTTGGCGGATTCGACGCGTTTGCGATCCCGCACCACATTGGCTCCCTCAGCGGCGCCGCTAGCGCCTGGGGTGCCGCGAGCAACTCGGCCAACACTCCGTCGTAACCAACGACGCTTATACCCCGTCGCGCGTACTTTTGGGACATTGTCATGGGACGCATCGCATCCCCTTCAAGCTTTTTCTTCTTCTGTTTCACGACACACTCATTAATTCATACGCACCCGCTTCACTGTTCGCCTCGTCCTCTGTCGTCTGCACCCACGCGCTCTGCATCCCAGCGCTCACCACACACACTCACACCACACACAACATCACACCCGCATACACATTCAACCGTGCATAAGTCTTGCGTCATTTCACATGCTGCGCGGGCGTCGGCTCTTATGAGTGTGGCGCCCGTTCGTCGCCACCAATGCACCACCACACACACACCAATACACTGGAACATCCATACGCACATCCGATAGCCCAAACAAACTAGCAAGCACCAAGCCAAACACTATAGCAATCATAACACCAAGGTATCCTGGTCGCCGATGGCCACATCCATCGCGACGCTTGCCTCTGCGCTCCGCGAGCCGGGGTACCTCGTTTATATTTCGTTGTTGTTCCACACCCCCACACCCATCCCCACACCCACCACTGCCCATTCCAATGCACATTCTCGCCTGTTTCATTGCGGCCGCTGGCCGCGCCCCTCATAGCATGCCTGACGATGTATATTGTCCCGCCGTTACCGATCCGCACCTCTGCATCGCCACATCTGCATCGCTTCGGGGAGAAGATACAAGAGCCGAGAGAGAGCGAGCAGAGCACAAGGACCCAGCAAGCGGGGCGACGGAAAAGCAAAGCTCCGACTCGCGCGCGCGCGCACGCCCTAGTCGCGCTTCTTTGATATCTTGACGTTGCGCTCGCGGCGGTATCGCGTCATGCGGCGCTTGAACGTCTCCCACGCCGAGGCGAGGTACGAGTAGCTGAAGATGACGAAAAAGGCCGTCGTGCACGGCGCGGCGACGCGCCAAAAGTAGCTGTCGGGGTTTTCGAGCGCGGGAAAGTTTGTAAAGTTCTGCGGGGGGGAGCGTCAGCGGGCGGGCCAGAGCTGCGGCGCGGGCTGGGTAATGTCTTGGACCAGCGCGAGGGGCTCACCATGCCAAAGTACGATGCGATAAAGGTGAGCGCTGCGAGTGTTAGTTGCCGCAGTGGGCAGATGAGAGCGGCAGGGGAGAGGGCGGGGACTCACGCAGGAAGACGACCGTGGCGATGCTGAGGCGCTCCATCGAGTTGTTGGTATGGAACGAGAGCACGTTCTGGCGTCAGCTTTCGACGGGTTTGAACAAGCTGCTCACAAAGCAGTAGTCTGTGAGGTGGTCGCAGGTGCCGACAAACTGCTCCGAACTCGAGACGACCATCTGCCAGTCAGCTTTCCCCACGCTCCGTGCACTGCGTTCTGGCGTGCTTGTGTGTTTCTATACAGCACCACGCGGCCACTGCCACTGCCACTGCCACTGCCACTCACCTCGAGATGGTCAATCACGTCGTTCATGTACACTTTTGCCATGGGCGAGAACCACCCCAGTGCGGCGGGCGCCCCGGGAACCGCGGGCACCTCGGGGGGCGCCGGCGCAAAGAAGGTGTTGGCCGTCGCGGCCGAGCTGCGGCGGATGCCGCTGGGCGCCGTGGACGCCGCGCCGGCACCAAGCGGCGCCATGGGCGAGAGATGCGCGGGGAGCAGGCCGTTGTGGTGCGGGTTCGTGAGGATATCGAGGTGCGGGCGCACCGTGCTGCTGGGGCTTCCCATGCCGAGGCCGCTGAGCGGCTGGGGCAGCGTGGCGGACGGCGGCGGCGCGCCGGGGCTCGTCGCGGGGGGAGGGGCAGGTGACGGGGCGCCGCCGGTGCCGTTGCCGCTGGTGGTTCCGTTCGCGTCCGAGGCTTGGGGGTGGGGACGCGCGCTGTCGCTGGACGCGGTGCCGCCGACGCTGGGCCGCGCGCGCGGCTGCGTAATGGGCTGGGCGGCCTGCGCGCGCTGGACGTCCTGGTCGCGCAACACGTAGCAGGCGTGCAGGAGACTCGCGAGCTGCCGCCTGAACCGCAGAATCTGCGCTTGGATGATATGCAGGTGCCGCACTAGCTCGAGCTGAGGATGAGTCAGTAGGCTTCGCGTTCGTCCAAACCTACCTGCGCATGCACGAGCACCTTGGCTTCGGCCTTGAGGATCTCGGCCTCAAACGCCTGGGTAATCTCGACGCTGAGGTCGACGCTCACGTCCAGTATCGCGTGCGCGAGCATCGACACGTCGTTGGAGCGGCGCAGGAGAGAGTGCTCATCCTCGAGGCGCTCGTAGATTGGCGCAAGTGCTTCGTGAATCTCGTGCGCGGAGAGCGAGATGAGTGTTCCTGATGTGAGCATGCGGCTTACCACCGCTCGCCTCAGCCGCAGCGCAGACTCACCATCGCGGAGCATAAAGATGCTCACTATGCCGCGGCGCAGCGGGACCATGTAGCTCGCAGTGAGCTTCTCGACGACGAGGCGGTGTTCGTCGTGGTCGTCATACTGGTGCTTGCCGCCCGAGGCGAGGTCGAACACGACGTCGACACCCTCCGGGAGGCGGATCTGCCCCTCGTCGCGCGTCTGCCACGGCCACTTCCACGCCGCCTTGATGTGGTTGCTCTCGGCGCCGCCCTCTTCACACGCAATCGTCACACCCTCGGGGATACCCTCGGCTACGCGCGCGAGCGCCGCGCGGTCCGGCGCATGCACGTGGTACACGACAATCTGGAGATAGAGGTGGTTGGGGTAAAAGTCCACCTTGGAGCGCGGCGAACGCCCCGAGCGCAGCGCATCCTCGACCGCGAGGGGGTGGAGTCTGGCGTCAGTGTGAGCGGCAGCGCCCGGCGTACCCGTAGTTCAGCGTCAGCGTCTTGATCACCTCCCAGTTCAGGCCAGAGACGTGGACTGCTGTCAGCTGAGCAAAGTGCTGCAACTCACTCCACCGCACGCCCACGGGCTTGCCGTCCTTGGTGGGCCGTTGGCCAGACTTGCAAGCGAGCCACTCTGCGAGGCGCTCGCCGTCAAAGTCGACGCGGACGTTGCTGTCGTCGATCTCGGGGTCACACGTGTAGTCGACCACCTGCCGTTAGCCTGTTGCAGCTGGGCACCAAGCAAAGCTGCACGACACCCACAGTCACATGCGTCTTGCCCTTGAGGTGTTCGTACGTGTCCTGGTCGCGCTCGCTGCGGACGTCGACACCAGGTTCGTCGCCCGTGTTGGCGTTTCCGCCGCTCAGCCAGCGGTACCGCGCCTGGACGACCGAGCTCATGCGGCGGCGGGGATGCCCTGGGCGGCCCGAGCCCGACGTTCCGTGCCCGTGGTCCATCGCCGTCGGCTGCCGGGTCGCCTGGCGCCGTGCGCTGTCTCGCCGCATCGGCGGCGGCGGCGGCGGCGACGCGGCAGAAATAGAGATTGGGGACCTGACATAGCTCTCCGAGCCTATCGCCTCCTCCTCGTCGCTCTCCTGCAGCGGCGACGCGTAGCGCACGGGCGCATGTCCGGTGTTGCGCCCACCGAAGAAGGAACTGCCAAACGAGACGCCCCCGCGGCCGACCGCCGGCGAGCTCGGCGATGTGGGCACAGGCAGGTGGTCGCCGTAGTGGTGCGCCGCGCGCGCGGCGATGGGCGACAGTGGCGAGCCGGGTGTCGATGCCACAGCCTCATACAGGGTAAACCGGCGCGCGGCGGCGATAGCCAGCGAGGTGCGCCGGAAGTACGAGGAGCCGAGGTCTGGGGGCGTCGGGTTGGTGTCAGAATCCGAGTCCGCAAGTTGCACAGTCCCGCCCCGGACGGGCCTGGGCGCAGACAGGTCGGTGAGCTGGTCTGTCGACAAAGATGGCGTATCGGCCGGCGTTATGCTCATGGGCGACAGGTCCATTGTTGCGGAGATGTCTGACGTGGTGAGGAGGGGAGTGGATGTGGATGTGGATGTGGTGGTCGCTGTTGCTGATGCGTGACGTCAAAATGCCTCGTCGGCAGGTCGTCTGCCAACTGGTTGGTCCCGGCCTGCTTGCCTGTTTCATGTGGGGTCGGCTCGTTCAGGTAAAAGTCAATGTCTCCGGTTTGATGCATCTGCTTGCTGCCTGCTGCGCTTCACTGCGCCATATGGCGAGCAGCTGCCTCATCCAGTTCAAGTCATGCATTCATGCTTTGTTTGGTTTCTTTACTCGTTCTTCTCAGCCTTGCCCTGTAGTCGGAAATGTGTACAAGGGGCGTTCAGAGTCCGGGGTTCAGAGGACAGCATCGAAGGCAGCATCGGAGAGTCGCGAAGACCAGTGTCGAATCGGGGTGGGAGCGAGACGAGGTAAGACAGCGAGAACAAAAGAAACGGAAGAGTGGGTGCGGAGGCGGGGCGGAATCGACATCATCGGAGAAATAGCGTCAGCAACAGTTCACAAGGTTCGCACTCCGGGGACACATACGCGGGCGTACTGGATGAGCTGGTAGGTGTTGGCGACGACCGAGACGGTGAAGAGACCCATGTAGGCAGCTGTTGTGGGAGCGCGAGAGGGGCTCAGAGAGAGCGGCGTGGCGCACAGGGCATTGTGGAAAGGGAGGTCGGAGCGCGTCGGGTGGGTGTGATTCGGATTCGGAGGGGCCAATGAACCACGGCCGGTGACGAGGAGGCATAGGATGTTGGAGGAGGAGGTTTATTGTTCGTGCAGGTCGGTAGGAAACGGCAGACGCAGGGGTCACCAGTGCAAGATTCGGGATTGGCGAGTCGGAACGAGGCGATTAGAGGACAAGATGGTTTCAGCAGCAAGGTTGAGGAGCGGAGAGCACACGGTCAGCAACATGCACGCAGAGGAGCTGAGTAGCACGCACCAAAGAGGGGCTTCGATCCGGGCTTGCGGAGGAAGACAAACTCCTTGCCGGCGCGGGCCTGTATGGTTAGTTCGGCTGATATGGGGCGAGCGCAGCGGGTGAAGCGACGACGAAGAGCATGGGGGCAACGGCGTGGACGGTGACGGGGGAGAGACGACGGCCGCAGCAGCTGTCATCTGCGGCGACATTTCACTCTCAGCAGCTATCACAGCCCACCTCGCCACTGCCTGCCATCATTTGCCTCCCAGACGATTCGCCGAGGCCTGTTGTTGGAGAACTGGAGGTGCGCCGAATAGCCGAGGCGGAAAATACGCACCTGGAAGGCAATCTGGCGCTCGCGGATCTTGGGGGTGACTGGGATGTTAGCGGTTGTGTCGGTGCTCCGGTGAGCTCACTGTTGACGGGCCACATGTTTGCTGACTAGGGAATGAGTGGTGGAATGAAGAGGCAGGTGTAGGTGGTGATGAGCTCGAGTGAGTGAGTGAGCGAGGAGCAGCGAGCAGCGAGTGCAGAGCAGAGCCTGGCAGAGGTGCGCTCCCACCCAGGAGGAGCAGAAATTGATTCCGCTGCCTTGCTCTCATGGGTTGGCTCTCTCTTCCGAGTGAGCCCGAGCCCAGCGCTCAGAGATTTATTATTTTTCAGTTTATTCTTTTTTTATTAATCCCAAAGGAAGGGTGTCTCACAGATTTCCATAGTTGCCACTCAGTTGTGAGGAGTTGTCTTCAGTGATATCGCGGTTGTCACTACCGCCAACGTCCCCTAGCCCCACACAAACACAATGGACGTCTCCAAGCAGCTCGCCGACTACGCTGCCGCAAAGTGAGCTGCCCATCCACAACTCCCCACCCAGCATGCTGACAGCCAGGGTCGCCGACGTCCTCGAGCGCGCCACCCCCGTCGAGCTCGACGCCGGTCTCCTCGCCGCCTACGACACCACCCCCGTCGACGCCGCCGAGTACGACTCGAACCGCGAGGCTCACCTCCTTGCCCTCACCCTTACCTCGACCCAGGCTCTCCTCGGCTCCCTCTTCAACCTCCCCGTCGAGAAGTCTGAGAACGGCCCCGTCGCCATCCTCCCCGACCCCGTCTTCCAGCTTCCCCGTGAGAAGCCCCTCCCCAAGCCCAAGCCCCTCACCAAGTGGGAGCGCTTCGCCAAGGCCAAGGGTATCAGCCACTCGAAGAAGGACAAGAAGGTCTGGGACGAGGAGCGCCAGGAGTGGGTCAACCGCTGGGGCCGCGACGGAAAGAACAAGGACGCCGAGGAGCAGTGGCTCCACGAGGTCAAGGGCGGAACCGGTAAGTCGCACACTGAGTGTGCAAGTGCTTATACCAGACCCCACCATCGACCCCCGCCAGACTGCCAAGCAGGAGCGCAAGGACCGCGTCGCCAAGAACACCCGCCAGCACGCCCGCAACCAGGCCGACGCCGCTGCCGCCGCCGCCAACCCCACCTCGGCGCTCGACCGCAAGCCCATCGGTGCCGACGCTTCGCAGACCGACAAGGCCAAGGCCCGCACAGCGCGCAAGGCCGAGCTCGAGCGCAGCATGCTCGTCTCCAAGACCGCTACCGCCTCGCTCGGCCGCTTCGACCGCGCTATCGAGGGCGAGCCCCGCGCCAAGGGCATCAAGCGCAAGTTCGAGTCCAACGTTGGCGACTTTGCCGGCGAGAAGGCCTCGGCCATGGAGCTCCTCGGCAAGATTGGCACCGCCGAGCGCAAGAAGGCCCCCAAGAAGGGCGGTTCGGGCAAGGAGGGCGACCTCAACCTGCGCAAGGCCGTCAGGCACGAGCAGCGCACACAGCAGCTCCAGAACAGGAGGGGGAAGAAGTAGATGGCACGACGGGAGGTGCTGGGTGTTGTCGCTCGCTGACAGCACACCCTTTCAAAAGAGACGGTCCCCACTTGGATTTAGCTCATGGCGAAGCAGCAGAGCAGAGCAGCTCGCCGACACGTGTATGTATATTCCACTTAGATGCAATACTGCGGGTGAGACAAGGGGTGGAGCAGAGCGCGGGGCAGCACAAGGGGCTTCCAGGAGGGCAGCTAGAACAGACATGTGCATCCTGTGCATCCAGAGCGCTCCAAGCATGTCCATCAGCGTCAACACGGTCGTGTTATGCACAAGTCCAGGCCCGAACTCGAAGATCGTGAAATAGTCGCGTGGGTATCGCGTGAAAATACCTCCGCTGCACTTTCCGACTTTTCCTTTCGAGCAGTCCAGGTCTCTCCTACGACATTGACATCTGGGCTTCTGTTGATAGCTCTCGGTCTTTACAAAACACCACCTCGAACACTCAAGATGGCGATCCGGTACAAGGTCCGCCCCACGCGCCGTAAGTTGAAGCGACCGACGTAGCCATGGAGCGCATCCGCTGACGCCGGCTTGCTCTTGGTCTCCTCTGCCATCGCGACATGTTACATCTCGATTCTCGACTGTCTCCGTTCCGGCCTCTCGCGACTCTATGTCTCTGTGATCGCTGCGCTCGCTGCACCCCCCATACCACTCGCTCAACCTCAACCGTACTCGTGCACACTTTCTCCAACAGAACTCGCCAACGTCCCCTGCTCGGCCGAGCTCACCGCGCTCCTCTCGTGCTTTGCGGCCACCGGCGACCTCCGCGCCACTGGCGAGGGCGTCCAGGGCTGCGCCTCCGCTGCCCGCTCGTTGAATGCGTGCATGACCAAGCCGCACAAGGGTGGTAAGGGCAAGAGCGGCTCGGTGAGTGTCTTGTGGTGTGGTGGTATGGAGCGTGGAGTGTGGGGTGTGAGGTGGAGAGGGAGAGGAGGAACGATTGGTCGGCGCTGGACCAGGCTGTCTGTGCGGCTCCATAGCGGACAGTCCAGCGCCCACTTCACTCGGGATAGGGATGAAGGACAAGCACATTGGCAGGCCCGCCGACGTCGGGGAGGAGAAGAGGACCAAGGGGAGAATCCTCGCGGCCGGAGCGGCACTCGCTCCGTGTTCCCAACGCGAGAACGACTCTGGCATTCGACTCTCCACGACTGCTGCGCTCTGCTCTACGGCCAGCAGCATGTCATCCCCCACCTGCCCCGTCTCAGCTCCCTCTCCCAGCCTCTACTAGCGTGCATATGGCGCCGGCTAACACCACAGATCAACTACCTCCTCACCCGTATCAAGAAGTAAATACCCCCACTTTGCTTCGATATTGTACCTCCGCCTCCCTTTCGCCTGTATGCATCGACCATCCCCAGTGAAGCGTGTGCCAGTGAAGCGTGTGTGGCGATGTGGTAGCGGGGAGATTGCTGTGCCCCGGAGACCGTTGATACGGCAATTGGAATCTACACCGCCGGTTGGACGATGGCAGGGACGCCGATGGAGATCTGATTGGAATCCACAACTAGTCTCCAAGACCGCTTGCTGCTGACTTGACTGACGTGACGGAAGACTGCGCAGGATCGACAGAAGTAGGTCTCTATCGGCCCACCATTCCAGCTGGCGCGAGATAGCCATCGGCCAGCGAGAGACGAGGAGGACGGACCGCCATGGGCGGACTACATTGCCGAAGACGTATGGCCACCGCGCGGACAGGCGGCATAGGCCTGTCTACGCCGATATTCCTTCCCTTCGCTCCTGAAGGACGAGCGACGAGCCCGCTTCGGTTCTCGCCGGGCCACATCGCGCTAGCCTCGTCCAACGGGGCTCTGGTGGTAGACCTCTACACTCCCCAATCGGAATAGAGTCGCTCCTCAGCAGTACTGCAGGGCGATGACCACGTTGGTGCAGTTGAGGGGGAGATGTTGAAGAAGTAGATCATGTCTCTCCAGTGGCTCCAGATCTCGGTGGCGGTGGCTGCAGCTTCCGTTGTTGGTGGCACCACATAGCCCTTGTTAGCAGTGCAACGGTAGTGCAACGGCAGTGCAACGGATGTCGGTGGCACAAGCTGCAGCCATGTGGCAACGTGGCAAAGTCATGAGCAGCAGTTGGATTCCCCAAGGTAACTGAGATGAGAATGGAGGCTGTGGCGAGGCTTACGTACCAACACGGGAGATTCCCGATCGCAGATCTGCCTTCTGCAGATCTGTGGCACTGGAACATGCCCCGAATCCCCACTCACTGCCTCCTGCTGACCTCACTCTGTCTTCCTCCTCTCGCTCGCCATCCCGTGGAAGCACCCATTCGTAGAATGGGAATGAAAAAGGAGAATCTGCTAGGCAGACTCTGGACGAGTTAGGAATCGAACCAAAGACCTTCTCAATGAGGTCGGATGTTGCAAGCAGCAACATGCGAATGAGACGCTCTACCAACTGAGCTACACGCCCGAACATGCCAACGCTCAGCTGCGTGCGGCCCCCTGATGTCTGTCGGTCGAGGTATGCATGGGCAAGGTGGAGATTGAGAGCATCGCGGCAGGACGTGTCCAGTGGCACTCCCCCTTCTCTTTCTCGGCTTGCCCGGCGTCAGCGTAGAGTTGATGTTTGGCACACGATCGCTCTCCGCAGCGTGCATGATTCCCAAGCACTGGCCAGTGAATGCGGGCCAGCTGCGCAGCTATTGCGCTATTGCGGAATGAATGACCCTCACAGGTGAGTGATTGAGTCTGAATAACCATATCCTCCCTCCCCCTGTCCTTGTTCATGGACTAGTGGTCGTTCTGCCTCTTGGAGAAGGCATGGCGCACTGCGCGCAGACCCTTGCTGAGCCGCCGGCGTCAAGGATCTGAACACAAGCGGCGCATGTGAATCCAACTGGTGCCCTCATTCCTGCTGTCGTGTGTACTCCCTGTCAACAATGCCGGTCCGGGGCGCCTGCCTATCGGCGACCAACGGCAGAGGCGGCGACGGATAGACCCAAATAAACAAGGTTGCCTCCTGACCCCATGGTCAATGAGCACGCCCATCCGCCAACTGTTGTGCCGCCGAGCTCGGCAAACCGGCTGAGCGACGTTGGTACTCCCTCCTACTCCCTAAGTCGGTCCGCATACAGGCATAGTGGACGCCACTGTCCATCGGCGGCCCTGTCGCGCAGTGTGGCGCCAACTTGAAGACAACTCGAGCAGTTTTGACAGGCAGCCCTGCGTGTGCGGGTTCTGCGCTCTGGTTAATAACTGGATCTCGCGTGTGTAGCAGGGAAGAAGAGGTGTGAAGGGGGCAGTTAAAAGCATTCTCCCTCCCTGTTTTCGTCGTTTTTGTCAGCATCCAAGGACAAGGCTGAGCCTATATCCACTGGCTCGTGGGCCGCATGCTGACCTGGCGTCAGAGTACCCCGGCGCCGCGGGACAGGAACAGGACCGTGAGGTCGCTACAGAGGCAGACGAGCAGCGGTAGCGGGGCCTTTTTCGGAAAGAGTTACGTTTGTGGGGACGGAACGTCGGATTTGACGCTGCTTAAAGTTTGGAAGGGTTCCCGCGCGTCGCGTCGTTGATGAAAACTGGAACAGCGTGTTGTGTCGACTGCCAGTTCCATGCACTGCTCTGCAGATGGATAAAGACAACGGCGGTGCTCAGAGTTTGAGCAGGTGTGCTGGGCACCTTCCCGCCGAGTTGAGAGCGGCCTTTTGCTGCAAAATGTCGTCTAGGAGACGGCGGAGAACCCTCCCTCCGCTGGCTTATTTTACCCTGTCCCAAACCGAGAGGGATAAGACCGAGAAAGGACAGTTTGCTGCATCGCGGGACTCCATTCTGGACCAAGAGGCACTCATGTCTATGGTTTGGGGGTATCGTGAGAATGTACAGACGTACAATGCGTACATGGCCAGCATGGACGAAATCAGAGTAAACATTGCCCGCCAGCAATTCAGGCGGCCTGCTTGGCAGTAAGTAAGCTTGTCCGGCAAGAACGGGCGTGCAATGGGCGCCCAGGGACCCAAAATAGGAGCGCGGCAGGACCGCATAGGAGCACGGGTTCCCCTTAAGGTTCTCGATAAAGAGGGGGTTGAAACGGTTCTTCTGGGTGTTGGGGGCACCGTACGACGAGCCGCACGGTGTTCTCTTGCGGCCGCTGCTCTGCCCGTGCACGCCGGCAAGAGGAGTGTAACGATCGTGCGCCCCCACCCTGGCTGGCTGCCACCACCACCACACCAACACACCACACTACACACAGTGTTGGATCCACAGGGCAAGGGGATCAACTCTTTGATCCTCTCTTGTTGCATCCTCCATCTCGCTCACATCCTCCATCTCTCTCCTCCTCTATATTCTCGCGCTCGTCTCTTGCTGATCGTCGCCGCCGCCGTCGAACACACTCTCCTTTACCCCGACGTTCGTTTTTTCTTCCTCTGACCCTTCGTTCCCCTCTTTCGGCTCTCTTTCTTTCACCCGTGCGTAGGAAAAGAACATGTCCAGAGGAGCCAGAGACTGACGTCTAGTTTAGATATCCCATCATGCGTTGTGTCCAGCTCTTTGCTGCCCTCGCTCTCATCGCTTCGGCTTCCGTCTCGGCCGCCCCCGAGGTTGCCCACCAGGCTGGTCCTGTTGGTCACGCTCGCGCGGTCGACAACAAGGCCCACGCTGCCGTTGTTGCTCGTCGTCGTCTCCAGCAGCGCCAGTGCCGTCCTCGCCCCACGTCCGCCGGCACTACCGCCGCCAACCCCACCACTGATGTCGCCAACCCCACCACTGATGTCGTCAACCCCACCACGGATGCTGCCAACCCGGAGCCCACCGACAGTGCCGCCACCGAGGCTCCCTCTGACCCCACCACTCAGGCCCCTGCCACCACTGATACTACCACCACCGACGAGTCCACAGAGAAGCCCACCACCACCGCTTCGTCGCAGGCTCCCGCCGAGACCACCGGCGGCAGCAGCGGCGGCGGCGGCAGTGCCCTCCAGACCTTCACCACCAGCGGCGGTAGCTCCATCGGCGGCAACCTCATTGCCACCGACGGCTCGGTCAAGACTGGATCGTTTGCCTCCATGTCCAACACCGCCTACAACGACCTCGTCAAGAACGCCTACGGCCAGCTTGCCGACAACGGTGACGGCTCCCTCACCTTCACCTACAAGAAGGGACAGCTTTCTAGCTCGGACTCGTGGTTCTGGTACACCACTCAGGACCCCGGAAACACTGGCATGGACCTCACCACCGCTAAGACCGCTACCTTCAAGTACAGCGTCAGGTTCCAGGACGGCTTCCAGTGGCAGCTTGGAGGCAAGCTCCCCGGCTGGTACGGTGGTGACTCGCAGGACGACGGCAAGCGCTGCACTGGCCACTCGGGCAATGACGCTTGCTTCTCGTCCCGTCTCATGTGGCGCCCCAACGGTGTTGGAGAGCTTTACAACTACTACTACGAGGTCGACTCGCAGGCCTACTGCAGCAACTCTGCGTCCTACTGGCTCGCTGCGGGCCAGAATGTCTGCCACCCCGGTTCGGGTGACTCTCTCGGTCGCGGCGCGTTCACCTTCCCCGCTGGCGAGTGGATCACCGTCGAGAACACCATCACCCTCAACGACGTTGGCGCTGCCAACGGTGCCCAGACCCTCAAGGTCAACGACAACTACGTTATCAAGGCCAACGACCTCGTCCTCCGCAAGCGCGACGCCGGCCGTATCCGTGGTCTCTTCTTCTCCACGTTCTTCGGCGGTGACGACTGGTCCTGGGCCTCGCCTCAGGAGCAGACTGTCAGCTTCCGTGACATCACCGTCTCGATTCTTGAGGCCCTCTAAGGCGGACAACACTGGTTTGTTGTCCCAAGCTCTTCTATCTTGAACATTGTTCATTTACATTTATGGTTATGGATTGGTTATACGTTGTGTGGGGACGGGGCGTGTGCGAGATTGGAGGTCACAACACTCGAGCACGGGCGCCAAGCGGAAGGAGGACGAATAAGGCAGTGCCAAGAAGCCGACGTGCCAAGAGCCGCCGCTAGGGAGAATAGCGGCGGCCAAGTGGACGCACAGGAGAGGGTGCGTTGGGCCAACACACTTGGTGAATACCGTCCACAGCCACAATTGCTGCCACATTGAAGCTTTCTGTCCCAGACGCACCAGACATAACGGGTCGGGGAGAGGGGCCTTGTTGGGACCTTCTGCACGGTCGGTACTCGGTGGCTTTATTCGGGCAGCTGCTGCGCGGTTGTTCCGATAACCACTGAGACAGGCCTTTCACCATTCGACGCCAGGTCCTCTACCAAGGAGCACAATTGCAACGATGACTTCGTGGCCAAGCTGGTTAAGGCGTCCGACTGTTAATTCGTTGACCGTCATCGGGAGATCGACAGTTCAATCCTGTCCGAGGTCGCTCTTTTTCCTGGTCTCAATCCTCGTTGCCCTTCACTTACTAGGCCCAGTAGAGCGCGGACTATGCTGCAGGGCTCGAGATAGGTTGGAGGACTGAGTAGAGAGGGTTCCGTCACTGAGAGGGAAGGAGGTAGGGACTGGAACGAGGTGCGCGACCATGGAGCAGTTGGTTCTGAGTCATCTGTTCCGGTTTCCTTCGTCAGAGCACCAACAACCGTGCTTCCTTCTCTCACCAACACAAGCTTGGAGCACACCTGCATGCTGAACTGAGGGCAGCTCCTCCACTTGGCTCTGAGACTGTTCAGCCTAGGCATCCTCTCCGCCCCTCGGCGCGCCATCGCCGAGACTGGTTCGAGCCGCGGCGCACGGCTGCCCAACACTTTCATCCTCGGGCGTGTAGCTCAGTTGGTAGAGCGTGTCATTAGCACCTACATCTTGACAAGGTCTTTGGTTCGATTCCTAACTCGTCCAGGAGCCGCTGCGATAAGCAGCGGTGTTCCTTTTGGTCTTTGGGGTGCGGCATTTGGTCCTCAATGAAGAAGAGGAGGAAGGTGCGACGGAAAGTGGCAGGCGGATCAGTGTGGATCGGTCGATGGAGGGACAAGTAATAGTGGGTGGGCTACTATTTCAATGGGGGTTCGTCGGGGAGAGAACTGGCACCAACGAGCTGCGTGTGGCAGACAGACCATTGACCAAAGGCAGGGGGAGTTTCCGGGCAAACTATGCGCAAGTCTACTTGCAACCTCGCAGAGCTCCTCCATCCGAATCGCTCCTCGTCTCTTCCATCGCCTCTCCTCTCCAGCTTCTGTCTCCAAACTACCTTACTGCTTCGTCCTCTTGCCTCTCCTCCCCTCCTCATATCTGCCCTCCTCTCCTGCCTCCATCCCCTCGCCTGCACCCCAGAGGTCCAAAAACGAAGGCCCTTGCCCGGATTTGAACCGAGGACCACTCCCAGCTTAAGAGGCAACCTGCCACCCTAAGAGAGTATGATAGCCACTACACCACAAGAGCCGATGTTATTCGGCGCGCAGCGGATCTCTGCGTGGCGCGAAGTGGTGACATGTCCCGGACGAGGTGAGAAGCTGGTGCCACAATGGCGGCTTTTCTCCTCCCATCCCCGTGCATGTCCAGTTTATCCCCTATCAAAGCACTGCATGCTGTCTCGCAACCTGTTTAATGTTGTATGATGTTGTCTCTTAGGAGAGCTGTGCGATAGCTCTCCGTAAAGTGGCAGGAATTGTTGACGGTCAACGGGGGCGGCGAGAAAGCAGACCGTCACACTCCTCTCCCGCTGTAATCAACTTTCAGCACTCTTATTCATTCAGCCCTTGCTCCACGGGAGTCAACTACAGCTGCTTGTGCATGCGTCTTGCCTTGCGAGAGAAGCGGAGAAAGAGACTAAAACGTCAACGCATCTTTGCGCGGCGACTTCGTGCCGCGAATTTGCCGCGACCACCTTGGGGACATGACAACATTTATGAGTGGCACCTTGCAGCTTTGTCAGGCGGCAGCTGTTCAGCCAAAGTGGTAGAACATAGGATCTCTGGGCAGTCCACCTGCTGTAGGAGAGAATACATGTGGTTAATAGTGACAGAGCTACAGGAGGCGCTTGAATCGCTCTGCTCTCTAGGGCCCGACAATCAGAGGACAAGTTTGCTGATCACTAACCCCGCTCAGACCACCCCACGTAGCTGCGCCACAGCACTCGTAGGCGTGCCGTCGGCAGTCTGCAGATGTTGTCCGTCAAGGCGCACAGGATACCGCTGACGATCAATCTAGGGAAAGACTCGTGGTGGATGGCTGCCGCAGCACAGCAGAGCGCAGAGACTCGGTCAATGTCAACAAAGCCAAAGGCACTCGGCCAGTATCGTCCACTCACAATTCCCTAGCCAAGTCTTGCAGCTAGCTGGTCAAGACGCGAGGGAATAGCAGCATGAACGGTGCACCCAGCCAGTGAGGGGAGGCAGGCTGGCTGGGGGGTGCAGGTGGGACCCTACTTCCCAACTCCGCAGCTCCCTTCCCTCCAGACTGCCTTCCCTCCAGACTGCCCTCCCTCCTTGCTGCCTTTCCTCCTTGCCTGCCCCCTCCTGTAACTGGATCCCCCCACTCTCGGCTGCTTACTCTTTCTCACTCATCTCCATTTACTCAACTGTCTTCCTCTCACCCTCACACTTCCAGTCATCGGCTCCACCCCTTCTCCCTCGTCATCTCCGGCCCTTCTCTCACATCGTTGCCCCCCCCCCCCCCCCCCCCCCCCCCCCCCCCCCACCCCCCCCCCCCTCCCCCACCCMYCCACCACCACCACCATGCAGCAAGACTAACTCCTCCCCAGCAATGTCCACATCCGCCGTCTACTCTCCCCATCCACCAGCATCAAACCCCCTCCCAGCAGCCACACCCGAATCCCTCACTCCCACCAACAAACCTCGCTTTGCCCGCGGCCGTTCAGCCGGAGCCACAACCAACGGCGGATCCAGTGTCTCCCCTACGCGCCCAGCGGCATCCACCCGTTCGCGCAGGAGCCAGCCCACCAGCAAAGAACCCTCCCCAGAAAAGATGTCAACGTCCGAGGCCCTTGCCACCAACGGCGACGAGGACGCTAACGAAATCCACAGCGCAAAGGCCTCGACGTCCATGCGCCCTGCCGAACCCGACCACCACGACGACCCAGAGTTAGACACTCCGGCTACCGTCCAGGACGGCGTCAATCGCACCAATGCCCAGACCGCAACTCTTGCTTCCGACGATCCATCGTCCACATCAGCAGCCAAATCCCAAAAGATTATGCTCGTGATTGGCCGCAAGCGCAAGGCCGACGACGAGATGACTACTGTCAGCTCCGAGCTACACACCCCGCCATCCCACACGAGCAAAACGCCAGAGATGGACCCTTCATCAGAACCGAGCGCGGCCGTGCCTGCGGTCGAAAGTGACAAGCACAACGACACCACCACCGCCGCCTCATCAACCACCAAAGAGGCCCCCGTCTCAACCGACACGGCAAAGGCCAGCGAGCGCTCATCCACACCCGCAGCCACCACCACCACCGCCGCCGCCCCAGTCCATCATGCCCACGAGATGCCCAAGCGCGCGCCACGAAAACGCCGCAAATGGCTGCGCAAGGGTGAGGTCGACCCAGAGGATCACAAGGCTGTCGCCGAGCAACGCGCCCGCCACGCTCTTATCGATGCCGCCCTCAAGGACCTCGACGAGCAGGAGCAGGCTCTGCTAGACAACACCCACCCCCAGCTTCTTGCCCTCTGGGACGAGGTCGAGCGTCGCCGTGACTCGCAGATACAGTACAACCAGTACCACGAGATGAGCGAGCTGCGCGAGCTCTACCATCTCCATCTTCAAGAGCTTGGCCAGATTCGCCGCCAGTTCCAGGTAAGCCTCGTTTTGTCTGCTGTCGCTGACATGGCAGCACGACTGCGAAGATCTCTCCACCCAGATGCTTTTCGAGTCGCGTCGTGCCCTCGGACGGCTCGAGGCCGAAAAGACGTTCCACGACCGCGGTCTGCCGAGCGCAAAGCGCATGTACACAAACATGCCGACCCTCGGCCCAGGGCGCGGCGCCGGCAGGTGGATGGCGCACACCAAGCGCCTGCTGTCCAAGGGCACCCGCAGGAAGACGCTCGTCCGCGTCGGCGACTATGTCCGCCAGCGTGTCGAAATCTCCCTGTCGCCCCGCATGGCGACAGAAAAGGAGGCCAACGCGGATCTGATCCGTCTCGGCCTCCGCGAAGCGCCGCCCGAGTCGTCTGACGACGAGGACGAGGAGGAAGAGGACGAGGAGGAAGAGGAAGAAGCAGTGGACGAGCCTCTGCCTCTCCTCATGGACCTGGAACCCGAGATGATCCCTGTTCGCTCGCCGCCACCGATGCCCAAGGCCGTCCCGTCGCGCGCGCGCGGTCCGTCCCCGGGTCCCATCAAGGACATTAAGCCAACTATCCCTCGTCCTTCGGTAGTGCCACCACCCCCCAGCCACCAGCTGCCGCCGGAACGGTTCAACCAGCAGCCGCCATTCTTCATGCCCCCTCACCCGCCCCCCTCGCGGCGGATGGACCCGTTCAGCGGTCCTGGCCCCGACGGCCTCCATGGTCCTCCCCACGACCCCTACGGGTCAGTCCTTGCGCGCGATCGCCCTCCTCCCCTTGACCCCCGCCCCCCTCCCCCTCCTCTCGACCGCGCACCGCCCCCCATGGACCCGCGTGACCGTGCTCCTCCTCCTCTCAACGACCGTCCTCCTCCCCTTGGAGACCACCGCGACCACGGCCGCCCGCCGCCGCCTCACCCATATGACCGCGGAGCGCCTCCATACGACCGCGGCTACCCCCCGCCTATTGACCCCCACGGCCGCCCACCGCCTCTGCCGTCTGGATCGCGCGTGCCCCCGCGCTACGATGACCGTGGAGACTGGTGGGGCCCGCGCGACCGTTACGCACCGCCGTCGGCCGCATACGGCATGCCCCCTCCCCCGATGCCGCAGACAGCGACCGCCCCTCCGTCCAGCCTGCCGCCTCATCAGCCCCAGACAGCAACACCAGCCGGCTACTGGGGTGGCCCAGCCGAAGAGTGGAATGAGCGTCACTACTATGACCGCCGGTTCCCTCCGAGCGGCGGGCCCCCGCCCCCACCCACGTACGCGACCCAGCGCGGCCCTTAGGCCTGTGCGACAAATACAGCTCGCCCTCGAGCCTCATAGATATATGCCAGCGGTGACTGCCGACATGTCACCCCGCGCCCCCCCAGCAATAACCCCATCCCAGCCAGCCCAGCCCGGCCTGGCCCCGCACCTCCGCTGTCATGTCCGAGCGGAACCCTACATGGTCTTGCACGCACGACCGCAAGCCGTATCATTGTCTATCGTGTATGCATGCATATGATCTACCCACGGAAGCTGCAAGATCGGCGACCTGAAACTGAAACGGTCCGAGATGCAGATCAGAAGATCAGAAGATCAGAAGGCCAGTCAGTTGTGGTGGCTGGGAACCGGTCCTGTCCTGGTCCTGGTCCTGGTCCTGGTCCTGGTCGTGGCCTGGCTTGGTCCTGTCTTGGCCCCCGCGCGCTCGTGCGTGCTCGTGCGTGCGCGTGCGAGCGGGTGCGGCGTGACGGGCACTAACGTCATGGATGCCGTACGCAACGAGAGCCTACTGCAGTGTCCAAGTCTGCGTCCGAGTCTGTATCCGCGATGCGATCGGCGCCGGCTGGGCGTACGCCCAGGTATGGGCCGTGCCCGCCGCCTTTTCGAGAGTGCGCGTGGGGAACGCGCGGCCAAGAGCCGGATGGGCGGGCGAGCTTGCAGGCTTGCGAGTTGCCTTGTTTTCGAGCGTTCGGCCACGCCGCACATTAGGATTTGGCATAGAGGTATTAGGACCTTGGGACATTACGGGCAGCCGAAAAAATGACGCGGAAACACGCCTCTCAATAGCTCAGTTGGTAGAGCGCCGGACTGTAATGGTTATTTCTACAACAACTTCCTTCAGGAATCCGTCGGTCGCCTGTTCGACTCAGGCTTGGGAGATCCTTTTTCTGGGGAGGAGTGGTGGTCGCGCTGCGCTGCCCAGGACGCGCGCTGGTGAGCCGGTTGGTCGGGTGCTCGTCGCTTGTCAGGTCGGGGGCAGCGGCAGACGGCTCTGTTGATCCTCGTCTGGTAGCGTCATCTGCCGCAGCCACATGCCACATGACACGCACGCACACACACGTCTGATCCGCACTTTGTGATCTGAAATCCCATTCCGCGGCCCACGAGGATCCCCGATCCGCCAGAGATCCAGGCGCGGCGCGGCCCGGCAACCAGTTCTTCCAGTTCTCCCAAAGTAATGATAAAAGCACAAAGAACAGCGACCTGCGATCTGATCCTGGCCTGAACTGAGTTGGCGGGCGGCGATCACCGGGCCGGCCAGATTATGGGTGATGAATGGTGCCAGCCGCGGCCTGCCTGTCGCGCGTTCCGCAATCTGGGGGCAGTGCGCTCTAGGTGGGGTCCAGCCGCGGCAGACGTCTCCCTCCTGCCCGATAGGAGCAGGTACGCGACTGGCTGGCGCTTAGATTGGGGGCACACACGCGCCCGCGCCCGCGCCCGCACACGTCATGGGCACCGCGAGCAGCGGCAGTTGTCATGTCGGTGTCGGTGCCCGGTCCGCGTCCGGCATACCGCGGCTGCGGTAGCGGCAGGGCAGCGGCAGCTGTAGATAGCGGCCCTCGTGCCGGCGGCCCGTTACTGCTGAACACCGACGTTCCGCGCCCCGTAGCTGCGGGCCACGTTGCTGCTGCAGCTCTTCGCGTCCTCACGACATTGCTTCTCGCTGCCCACTGCTTCCCCCTCTGGCGTTGCTCCGAGACATGACAGCGGTCTGTGGCCGCGCGCCCCCACAACCTCGTATCGAGAGCATGTCCAGACGCGCAGACGCAGCCGCGAATGCACGCAGTGCACAGCTGGAGCGGGGATGCAGCGACGGCCGTGGGGTATGAAGCAGGCGCACGCACCCACCTGGCGCGCGGCGTCAGCGCGGCAGCAGCGGCATGCTGATATGTCAACGGCGCCCGTCTCGCGCTGCGACTGATAATGAATCTTCCATGGATATGCTCGAGACGCAGCGGTTGTCATAAATCTCCGGGCCTATCAACGACTGGCACCCGCGCAGCGCCGCGCCCGACGCCGCCTGTCGCGCCTGCCGCCGCCAGCAGCAGCTGCTGCAGCAGCGAGCGCGCCGGCATTGGTGGACGTGGGTCATGTCCCACGCCCCGCCCGATGCCCAATTACCGCTGTCCGTGTCCGAATTTTCAGTTTCCACAGTTTCCATGATATCCACTTTGCAGTCTGAACGAGCCAGACCCACTCATGGGCCGCCCGCTTGGAGACAGGGCCCTGTGGTGGCAGGTGGAAACGTCAGGAACTCGAAGCACGTTTGTTCCCGGTGTCAACAGAGCCTGCGACGGCCTGCGGACCTGCAGCCTGTGGATTGCCCTGTATTCCCTGCGGATTGATTGCGTTGCATTCCCTGCGGCGGCGACAGACTACACCTGCAGTGCCACTGCCACAGATGCTGTCGCCAAGAGTGCGCTCACCCGCAGTCGCGCCTCGAGCTCCAGAGCATGCAGTGCTCGGAGGCTGACCGCATGGCACCTCGGTCGCGCGGTTGCGGCGGAACATACCACGGTATGTCAATGCCGACCGAGGTTTGTCACTGCGGAAGCAGTGTTCGTTTCTTTCGGGCGGACCACCGGGGGTGAGAGACAGACAAGTGGGCGACCAAACGAGAAACCTGGGATTGGATTTTCGCTCCATCGCATGACGTCAAACCAGAGACTTCTCTGCACCCCTGCTTGCGGCTTGCGCGTGCGGTCCATCATGCCGCGCCGCAGCGGGCATCCCCAAATGGCCTCTGGGCTCTCGGCGAGCCCTTTGCAGCAAGTACCATTACGCACCGGGGGCCGCCCTGTCGCAGAGGGCCGCCAGCTGATCAAAAGCATATATATAAGGATGGAGACGGCATTTACGACGCGGTGACACCCCTACCCACCACGACTAGCACCCCACCACAATGACAGAAGCAGCGGCAGCACCACCTGCCGAGTCGGCCAACAGCGGCACTCTCAAGGAAATCCCCCAGCCCCCCGAGACCTTGTTCCTCGGCAACCTTCCCGACCTCGACAGCGTCAAGTCTCTTGCCTCGTTCCGCCATCTCTCGCTGATCTACGGCCCCATTTTCAAGCTCCGCCTCAGCAAGCTCATCGTCGTCGTGTCGAGCCAGAAGATCGTCCACTACATTTGCGACGAAGACAAGTTTGAAAAGATCCTCTCATCCCCGCTCGTCCAGGTCCGCAACTTTGCCGGCGATGGCCTCTTTACTGCCTTTTCTGGCGAACACAACTGGACGCTCGCCCACCGCGTGCTCATTCCCGCCTTTGGCCCCATTGCCATCAAGAAGATGCAGCCCATGATGATGGAGATCATCTCGCAGATGCTCATGTCCTGGGAGGCCCACGCCGGCAAGCCGTTCGAGGCTGCAGACCAGTACACACGCCTCACGTTTGTGAGTCGTGTTGCTTTTCCAGTGCTCACATCCAGGATACGATCGGATGGTGCGCGTTCCGCTACCGCTTCAACTCGTTCTTTAGCGAAAAGCTCCATCCTTTCATCGACATTATGGTCGAGCTCCTCGTCGAGTCGGGCCTCCGCGCCAGGCGCCCCGGCCTCTTCCAGGCCCTCATGTTCAAGAGTGAGGCCGATTATCAGGAGAACATCAGGGAGCTGCATCGCCAGTGCGACGAGATTGTCGCCGCCCGCCGCGCCAACCCCGACCCAGCCGCCCACGACCTGCTCAACAACATGATCCTCGACAAGGACCCCAAGACGGGCGAATCCCTCTCCGACGACAACATTCGTTTCCAGATGGTCACGTTCCTCATCGCCGGACACGAGACAACGTCGGGCATGCTCTCGTTTGCCACTTACTACATGCTCAAGAACCCCAGGTGAGTTCTTGTACTCCTGCCACCCTAACTCGTCAGGACGTTCATGAAGGCTCGTGCCGAGGCGGACAAGGCCATCGCCGCGGCCGGCGGCAACCTCAACGCGCTCAACCACACTTCGCTCGTGTACATTGACGCAATCTGCAAGGAGGCACTCCGTCTGCAGCCCACTGCTCCTCTCTGGACCGTCGCACCAAAGTCCGAGGACGGCGAGATCCTCCCCGGCGGATACAAGATTGACAAGGGCCAGACCGTTTCTGTCCTCCTGCACGAGCTCCACCGCGACCCCGAGGTGTGGGGACCCGACGCCGAGGAGTTCCGCCCAGAGCGCTTCCTGGAGGGCAAGGAGTTTCCCCCCGACTCGTACAAGCCGTTCGGCAACGGAGCTCGCGCGTGTATCGGCCGTGGCTTTGCCATGCAGGAGGCCGTCCTGGCCCTCGCCCTTATCACCTCGCGCTTCGACCTCGAGATGGCCGACCCGTCTTACAACCTCGAGATCCGCCAGTCGCTCACTGTCAAGCCCGACAACTTTAACATTATCGCCCGTCCCCGCAAGGACAGGCACCAGAGCCTCCTCGCCGAGCTGCTCTCCGGCGGCAAGGCGACCGTCGCTGACGAGCGCACCGAGGCGCCTGTGCAGGCCGCCAGTGCTACTGAGGCGTCCGGCTCCGCTGGCAAGCTCTACGTCCTCTACGGCTCCAACTCTGGCTCCTGCGAGGGCCTGGCCAACGAGATTGCCAACGAGGGTGCCGCCAAGGGCTTTGCCATCACTCTGGCGGACCTCGACAGCATTGCAGGCGGCGGCCGCCTCCCGTCGGACGGCCCCGTCGTCATCTGCACGGCCAGCTACGAGGGCAAGCCCACCGACAACGCGCGCATGTTCGTCAGTGCGCTCGAGGGCGCCGAGAACAAGGATCTCGCACGCGGAGTCAGCTACTGTGTCATTGGTGCTGGCCACCACGACTGGGCCGCCACGTTCCACCGCATCCCAAAGCTCATTGACGAGCGCCTCGAGGCCCTCGGCGGCCAGCGCTTCCTCCCCCTGCACACCGCCGACGCGGGTGGCGACATTGTCGGCGACTTTGAGTCCTTCAAGGCGGATCTCTGGGAGCACTTTGGCATCAAGACACCTGTTGCCGGCGCCAGCCAGCCTGTCAACCTCCCCACCACCTCGGGCGCCAAGAAGAGCATCCCCTTCCGCGTGCTGCCCCGCTCTGCCAACGCCACTGCCGGCAGGATCGCCGCCGGTATCGACGGTATCGGAGAGGTCCTGTCCCAGCAGGTGTTGGTCACTGTCAACGACGAGCGCCCGCAGATCAACTCGATCACCGTCCAGCTGCCCAAGGGCCAGACTTACCGTGCCGGCGACTACCTCGCCGTGCTCCCCAAGAACCCGTCCGCCGCGGTCGACCGCGCGCTTGGGCACTTTGGCATCAAGGGCGACGACCACGTCGTCCTCGACATTCCCGGCTCGTCCTTCCTCCCCTGCAACATTCCCGTGTTCGCCTCGTCGCTTCTCTCCGAGTATGTCGAGCTCGGCCAGCCCGTGTCCAAGCGCGTTGTCACTTCCCTCGCCGACAAATGCGAAGATGGCAAGGAGAAGCAGGCCATCCTGGCTCTTGCGGACAACTACACCGACGAGGTCCTCGGCAAGCGCCTCTCGCTCCTAGACCTTCTCGAGCGCTACCAGTCCGCCAAGGTTACCTTTGACTTTTTCCTCACCAACCTGCCCAAGATGAAGATCCGCCAGTACTCGATCTCGTCGTCCCCGCTCGTGTCCCCCGAGGAGGTCACCCTGACCTACACGGTGCACACCGTCCCGGACGCCGCCGGTGGCCAGCCTCGCCCCGCCGGCGTGGCGAGCAACTACCTCGCGTTCCTCGAGCCGGAGGAGAGCCTCCTCTGCTCCGTCAAGGCGTCGTCCGAGTTCCACCTCCCCTCGGACCCCTCCAAGCCGATCGTCATGTTCGCTGCCGGCAGTGGATTCGCGCCGTTCCGCGGTTTTATCCAGGAGCGCGCAGTGCAGAAGGAGGCGGGCCGCGCTGTCGGCCACACCGTGCTGTACTACGGCTGCCGCAACGAGGACGACATGGTGCACAAGGACGAGCTCAACGAGTGGGTCAAGGCCGGCGTGCTCGACCTCCGCCCCGTGCTCAGCAGGTGCAAGTCGACGCACATTGCCGCGTTTGACGACAACCAGGCGACAACAGTCTTCCCGGACGCAAAGTATGTCCAGCACCGCGTGTGGGAGGAGCGCAGCAGCATCAAGGAGCTCTTTGACGAGGGCGCCCAGTTCTTCACGTGCGGCTCGGGAGCCAAGCTCGGCACGGATCTCAAGCGCACCCTCGTCGACATTATCGCCGAAAACTGCAACGGCAAGGACCCCCAGGCCGTGTACGAGCGCCTGGCAAAGGATCGGTACCGGACAGACGTCTTCCTCTAGCCGGCGCTGGCGCGGGCGTCAAGTAGAAATTGTAGGAATATATAAGATTCATGATAAGCAGTTCGTGTTGAAGTCAGAAGGTAGCCTGCAAAAGGGTAAAATCGACAAATGTGAAGCAGCAAAATCGACAAGTACTCCATGAGACTAACTGCATCTTCTCGCTGCTTACAATCTCAAAACTGCTCCCCCTGACAACTTGGATACTACTAGACTACCTGCACTACTATGTCCTACTGCTTGACACTACTGCCGCCTCATCCCGCACACATACTGGTATTGACGACTTTGACTGAAAAAGAAAAAAAAATGAGGGTGAAGAGGTGAAAGAAACTAGAGCGATTAAAGCGTGTAACGGAAGTTGAGGTTCTCGCGGTCGGTGAGGTCCGCGCCGGGAGCATCGGCGGTAATAGCACCGCCCGCCTGGAGGGCGTCACGACGCTTGTTCTCGCGGGCGTAGGCCCACCAGATGACGAGCATCAGGAAGAGAACGACAATGTTGCAGACGATGACGGTGATGAGGGCCGGAGCGTAGCCGGGAGCATCGGCCTGGCGGAACGTCTGCGGTCCGATGAGGTTACCGGCGCAGTAGAAGGCCATGAAGAGGGCGTTGCAGACCGTCTTCTTGGTACGGCCCGCGACGTTGGTGACGTTGTGGGAGAGAACGATAATGTTCGGGACAGCATAGGGGAAGACCATGTAGAAGCCCATGAGACGGGCGATCTTGTGCTGCGGGGGGATTCCCCAAACCATGGCGGTGCCTGCCGTCGAGACGATGAGGGGGAAGATGGACATGGCGCAGCGGTTCTTGAAACGGTCGCCAAGGTACATGAAGACAAGGATCCAGACTGAGCGTTAGCGGCAGTCGACGTCCGGGGCACTCACTGGCGAGCCACGAGTTGGCCATACCGAGAAGGAGGGTGTCAGTCGACGAAAAGCCGAACGACTGGATAAGAATACCAAAGAAGCTGCCGTTCAGCTTGGTTGTAAGAAATACAAAAACTCACTTGGTAAAGCCACCGTTGGGAATGCAGGTAAGAAGAGAAACAATAAGGTAGAGCCAGACGAAGGGGTCGAGGAGGGCCTCGCGAACCTGGTACCACTTGAACTCGGTGCGCTCCAGGTTCTGGTGGTTGGAGGCAAGACGGGCACGGGTGATCTCCTTCTCGCGCTCATTAAGGAACCAAGCCTTCTCGGCCGAGTCGGGAACAAAGAACGCAAAGATAATACCAGCAGCAACAGTCAGGCAGCCGAGGAAGATGAAGATGATCTTCCAGCCGGCGATGGAGAGCTGATTCTTCTGGTCGGCCATCGCAAAGCCGTACGCGACAGCGCCACCAAAGATGCCACCGAACGAGTTCATCGAAGTCCAGAGGCCGGTGCGGAAGCCCTGCTCACCGGCCTTGTACCACTGGCCAGTGAAGATCATGAGGGCGGGACCAATGGAAGCCTCAAAGAATCCAAGGAAGCTAAACCGTCAGCAACGAGTGGCGCCACACTTGGCATGCTGCTCACAAGCGGATAATCATCAGTCCGGTGAAGTTCTTGCCGACAGCCATGAGCATCACGATGACACCCCAGACAAGGATATTCAAGGCAGTAAACTTGGCCAAGGAGGGCACCTTCTGCTGGAGCAGGCTCATAGGATAGGCTCCGGCAAGGTAACCGAGGTCTACGAGTCAGTCATTGTACATCCGCCAACCGCCAGCGGTCACGCAACTCACAGAAGATACTGCCGAGCCACGAATACTGGCTCAGAGTGAGGTTGCAGTCCTCCCGGAAGCCCTGAATTAGTTAGCCTCGGGGCCGCATATGCCGTGAGGTGTAGCGGACTCACCATAACAGAGGCATAGGTCATGCAAGTCTGAGACTGTGTTAGTGGCTGCTCCAACGTGTGCCGTGTCGCCATACCTTGTCAAGCTGAGAGAGTTAGAAAGTGATCAAACTTTAAAAGGACTCACGAACTGGAGAGCGTAAATGAGACAGAGAATGGGGAGAAGGAAACAGTCGGCCTTGCGACGGACGAGCTTGCTGTCCTCCTCAGAGACGACGGGCGCCTCGTCGAGCTCGAGGTGGTCCTTCTCGTCAAGGACAGGCTCAACGGAAGCCATGATGGTGCTGTCCTTCTTGTCGAAAAGCTTCGACATGTCTTGGGGAGTGGAAAAGAAGTGAAGAAACGAGCGAGGGTTGGTGGGATAGATCAAGTGCTGAGCTAGTCGGGCAGAGGGTGGGTGGTGGTCTCTTCTGCAGGATCGGTACGCTTTATACGAACATTGTCCGGCAATGGGGTGCCCACAATCGGAGTTCGCGGCCCCGCAATGTTTGCAGGATAGCCAGGTAAGGACAGAGGCGATGAGAACGATATCGAGAAATTGCTTCACAGGAAGTTACGGAAAGGAAGTACGGATAACAAGTTTATAGGACCCTCAGGATGTACGGATATTTGCGGGAAAGAAGTGGTTGCCGAGATAGCGCGCAGTAATTCCACGCCGACGCAGGCTGTTGCTCTTGCGATATGGTGACAGCTCGCCATTGGGCCCACATGCGGGGAGGATCTCCGCAGAGCCCCAAATGCCGTATATCCTCCCCAGTTCCTCCTTCTACTGGGTGTTGCCTATTTGAGGAGGCCGCCTGTCTCACCTTTCTCCCGTTCTATAGCCCAACTGATCACCTGAGGAGTCCCACAATGACCAACTCGACCGCCGCTCTTCTTTCTCCCGGGGCTGGAATTACCCCTGCTCTCATTGCGGATATTGAGGCTGTCACGAATCGCCTCACAGACGACCTCCACGCCGTGCAGACTGAGATCCACGACAACCCCCAGCTCGCTTGGGAGGAAGTCGTTGCGCACGATGCCTGCACTGCTTACATGGAGAAGCTCGACGGCTGGGAGGTCACCCGCCACGCCTATGGCTTTTCCACCGCCTGGGAGGCTGTCTTCGACAACGGCCCTGGGCCTGTCATCGGCTTCAACTCGGAGGGTGAGTTCTGCGGCAACGCCTCCTGCCCCCCAAGCACTGACTGCTCTCAGTGGACGCCCTCCGTGCCGTGGGACACGCTTGCGGCCACAACCTGATTGCCATCAACGGTATGGCCTCGGCGATTGCTCTTGCCGAGGTCATGAAGAACAACAATGTCCCCGGTAAGGTGATCCTCCTCGGTACCCCGGCTGAGGAGGCCGGCGGCGGCAAGTCGTTCCTCGTCAAAAAGGGCGCCTACGATGAGATGGACATCTGCATGATGTAGGTTACAAGGTTGGACTCATCAGACCTTTCAGGTCTCATCCCATGCCTCGCGGCAATGGCTCCAAGAATCTCCGCATGGCCTGCACTGCTGGCTTCTCGGTCAAGTATACCGGGGCTTCGGCCCACGCTGCCGCCATGCCTGAGCTCGGCGTCAACGCCCTGGATGCCGCCGTCCAGGGCTACACCAACCTTGCCATGCTCCGCCAGCATATCGGCGACAAGCACCGCATCTACTGCACCCTCAAAGGTTCTGAGGGCTGGTCAGCCAATGGTGAGTTCCTTTCCCCGTGAGATGCTTACCCTGCAGTCGTTGCCTCGAGCGCCGAGGTTCACGTCGGTATTCGCTGCCCCACTGCCCAAGAGACCTACAAGCTCATCAACCGTGCGCTCAACTGCTTCAAGGCTGGCGCTCTCGCCACTGGCTGCTCGGTCGAAATCCGCCGCGAGATTCTCTACCTCGACGTCCAGCAGAGCGAGGAGCTTGCCAAGTACCACGGCGAGGTCTGCAAGACCTGGGAGGCTGAGGGATACACGTACGACCCCGACCACAAGATGACCGCCTCGACCGACTTCGGAGACGTCACGTACCGGGTTCCAGCCATCCACCCCGGTTTTGACCTCCCCGATGCCGCTGTTGGCGACTTCCCCCACTCGGACACCTTTGCCCAGTGGACCAAGCTGAGGAGCTCGACAGAGGCTACCATGCGGTCCGCCGCCAGTCTCGCTGCTGTTGGCCTCCGTGCACTTGTCGACCCCGAGTGGCTCGCCACCGTCCGCGCGTCGTGGGAGAAGCAGATCGCCTCGGTTGACGGGCCCAACATGCTCAGGAACCTCGATGAGCTCATGACCCAGTACCCTCCAGGTGAGATGGCCAAGCCCGCCATGTGCTGCGGCGGCGCCAACGGACACGACGCCGAGTAGATGTACATTCAATGACTGTAGAATAGCGGCTTTCTAAACTTATAAGCGGCTGTGGATGCCGTTGTGGATGTAAACTATCTGTGCCCTTGAGTTGGCTTGGGTGGGGGGTGCGGCTTGCACCGAGACACACGACGGTAGAGGCCGAACTCGGCTAGCAGCTTGCGGAACAGTTGGGCGCCCATGGGGTAGCCTTGCGTGGCAAGGAAGGAGAGGAGGACAGCCTCCGAGTCCCAGGGCCTGTCGATTAGAATCTGGCGGATGTGCCGCTTGTCGTGTTTCTCGAACTTGGCCGGTCGCCCGACGTGTCGGGGTGGAGTTTTGGAGTTGTAGCCCGCTTCCCGCTTGAGGTGCTTTCGGACGTTCTGAGGGGTACAGCCAAACGCAGCTGCTACCACACTGCACGGTGCAAAGCTAGCCGCAGCGCATATTTTAATGTGCTTTTCGCGGCGGTTTGGAGGAGTGGGTGCAGGCATGATGATGATATTGTGCGCGAAGTTTGCGCCCATCAGCTGCAGTACTTATAGAACAGTTGATTGGCCGCGGACTTGATTCTGCCACCACCAGAATCAGTCAGAAGCTCCGCCATCGTGGCCCGATTCCTATTGTTTGACCAGCGCACCGCTCTATAGCCACTATACAGCTCAGACATCAATTCTGTCGCACGAGTGATCATCAGACAATCCTCGGGTAATGACGTCTGAGGCTCGGAGGCTCTCGGACCCTTGTGGCAGCCGAGATGTGAGCATTTGAACTGATGTTTCCTCGCAGGCCCTCCAACTTGTGCAAAGTGTTTGTTCGTGACAGTTTCATCATTGAATCAACATCTACATTGGCGTACACTCGCCTACTCCTTGTAGCGGCGAAACTCTGGGTCCTGGTCGAGCAGATCCCAAACGGGCTGCCTAAACGTCAGGTTGACATCAATAGAGCCCTCCTCCTCGGTCGAAAACATCATTGCCAGCCCGTCGAGCAACGAAGTGGCGGTAAACGGCTGGCCAACCACAGCCGGGGACGCGCCGTCAAAGTCGACTCCTTCGTACATCCTGAATGAAGTCCACTGTGTGACCACGTACCTGCCGGGGCCGTAGTTGAACGTTGGGCGCACGCTCTTGAGGCGGCCTGCCGACTGCTGCTGGTCCACCCAGCGCGGGTAGTGCTCCATCATGGCGGGCCTGGGGCGACGGTACATTGCGTGGACAGCGGCAGCAACCTTGGGGAAGGGCGGGTGATGCAAGAGCTCGTGGTCAAGTTTGGCGGACGTAAGGTGAACCGCATTGGGGAAGTAGCGGGGCGGGAGGCCGAGCCTATTGGCGGGTCGGACGTTCATGGAGGAAAGAATCTCGCGATTATAGCGCTCAATGGCATCTGACTCGTTCGGCAGAAGCTTCACACGCGCAATATAGCTGCGCTGCCAGATATGCGCTGTGAGTGCCTCGTGAGTGCTGACCCAGGAAGAGTCCGTCGTCGCAGCAGCCTTGATACCAGCCAGCTCCTTCGGCGAGAAGCGCACTACGCGGCCAGTGACAGGGTGCTCGTCGGCAAATAGGACGCTTTCCATAGAGTTGGAATCCATGGCTGGAGTATCGAGCTCGAGGCGCATCGCCTCGGGAGTTGCAGTCGATTCGCCTGCAGTGTGTGGAGGCTGGTAGGCAACAAGGTGAGCGGGCGGGAGCTGGGAGCGAGCCTCGCCGGCCCTCATGCCCGCGTACGCGGTCGAGACGTCGCGGACAAACTGGAAGAATCCAGTAGCGTCGCAGGCCATGTGGTGGATTGTTACTCCGAGACCAACGGAGCCGCACGCGAAACGAGTATGTTTGACCATGAGCACGGGCTGGCGCTGTACGCCGTCAAGAGTGGGATCGAACGGCGCAAGGAGCGGGTAACCACAGTCGGGAAGGTCGACCATTGCGAGGGGGCCGTCCGGCTGGCGCAGGTCGTCCAGGCGTTCCGGGGATATGGCGGTGTACAGTTCGGCGCCGGCCCCAAGAGAGACAATGGTAGGGTAGGTACCATCTCCGAGCTTGAGGCGACCGGTGAGGTGCGGGTAGGTGTTCAAGGGGGCTGGACCATGTGCTTGATGCGAGACCTGCACGGCTGCCTGACCAGAGGCTTGGGGAGGAGACTTGACCGACCACATCACCGTCCCGTTGCCAGCGAGTTCTCTCAACGTCACGCCTAACTGTAACAGTTGGATGTCCATGTCACCTCTTTCTTTCGAAACTTTTCTGACATTTCTGAAGCCGGTTCAATATTTACGGAACTATCGTTCTTTTCTTGCGACGCATGAGCGTTCCTTATCGATTCTCGGTCCGTCGGTTAGGTCGATGTGGTCGCATGTCAGCTAGATGTCCAGCACCCGGCCGGCAGCCTAGACGCACTTGCCAGCAGAACAGTTCTTTCCGGCAGAGCATGTAGTGCCGCACTTGCCACAATGAGAGTTGTCGTTGGCGAGGTTCCGGCACAATCCGCTGCACTTCATCTGGCCGGGCGGGCATCCTCCGGTCGGCGTGCACTTGCCGGCGGAACAACTCTGTCCAGCACCACACGTAGTGCCACACTTTCCGCAGTTTGAGTTATCGTTGGCGAGATTCCTGCACGACCCGTTGCACTTCACCTGGCCGGGTGGACAGCCTCCAGCCAGAGTACACTTGCCGGCGGAACAATTCTCTCCAGCACGACAAGGAGTGCCACACTGTCCGCAGTTCGAGTTATCGTTGGCGAGGTTCTTGCAGTCGCCATTGCACATGGTCTGTCCGGAAGGGCAGGTAGCAGAACAAGACCCGTTCTGACACGTTGCTCCTCTGGGGCAAACCCTCCCACACCCACCACAGTTGTTGACATCGTTGTCGAAGTCGGGGCATGTGTTATCGGCGCAAGGGGGGCCGACGTAGTTCTGACACACGCACCCACTGGCGGCGCAGTACGCTCCCAGAGGACAGGCCTTGCCGCATGCACCGCAGTTCTTGTCATCGTTGAAGACCGGGATGCACTTGTTGTTGCAGAACGCATAGCCGTCGTCGCACCGCGTCGTGTTCGAGGGACGGCAGGAGCCGCCCTGGCACTCTGTGGTGCTCGAGCATACGTTGCCGCAACTTCCGCAATTCTTGTTGTCCGTTGTCAAGTTGGGGCAAGTGTTGTCGGAGCACGGAGCCTTCCCGGAAGACTTGCAGACACAGCCTCCAGAGACACAATCCGATCCCAAAGGACAGGACTTCCCACCTCAGTATCTGTGTTCTTCAAACATTTGACATGTCAACATACGAGGATCCGCAAGAAGTCAGATCCGACATACATTGGCTGAACGACAGTGCCCTTACTTTAAGCATGTGAGAAAGCTCGTCCAAGTCACCCCTCTGTTGAGCCAGGCAAAGTCCCAAAGACGAAGTGGCACATCGATGATTACCAGGCTGTGTAATATAGTTCATGACCCCGAAGTGACGAGGGAAGCGACTGATCAAAGGAGTTTGTTCAAGACGGGGCTTCACCAGCCTATTGCGCACCTGTCGCTCAATGCCGGCCAGGGGCAGGTAATGTAGCGATTCTTCATATTCGTTTGGCCGTACTCAAATGTGCGGCCCATGGCGACTTGGCACCTCAACTTGAGACTATGCCTCGCCTGGACACCGAAAAGACTGTGATTGATCCATGTTGAAGGTTGAAGCGCCCACTCACTGATCGTTCCACAGTGTCGGAGTTGCGGAGTTCAGACCAGGTCCACCTTCCCAAACAGGCAAGCCAAGGCTCCGGAAGTCCGAAACTCCGTTCGCTGTGACGTCAGCCGAGAGCCGAGCAACAACAAATCTCTTCTGTGTGCTCGATCTGATCTCTGCCTCAACCTCTCTCTGCTTCGCATAAAACAACAACACTCGTACAAGTTTCTCTCCGCCATGCACTTGCTCCTCCTATGTCAAACTCACTACCCCGCACACCCGCTCCTCTCACGCCACAAATCACAGACCCCGACGTCTCTTCCTCCCCGACGACAACGAGTTCACCGACCACCATCGCAACTACCAAGGGCCGCGCTTCCGATGTCGACGCACCACAACCCTACTCGGGCTTCACCAAGAGTCAAAAGTGGCTCATCATCATCATAGCCTCCGTATCGGCGACGTTTAGTGGCTTTGCGTCGAACATTTACTTCCCCGCCATCCCGACGATAGCCAAGGATGTTGGCTCCACAGTCGAACTCATCAACTTGACTGTGACGTCTTACATGGTCTTCCAGGCGATCTCGCCCGCGTTCTGGGGTGCTCTCTCCGACGTATATGGCCGTCGCGTTGCGCTCATGTCGACGTTTGTCATCTTCATCTCTGCTAGCATCGGCCTCGCACTGTCCAATCACTTTTATCAGCTCCTCACCCTTCGCTGTCTCCAGTCGTCTGGCAGCGCAAGCACCATCGCCATTGGAGCCGGCATGATTGGCGACGTGACTACGCGAGAGGAGCGTGGAGGCATGATGGGCATCTTCCAGACTGGCCTGCTTCTGCCTCTCGCCATAGGTCCCGTTCTGGGAGGGGTGTTTGCGGACACACTCGGGTGGCGCGCCATCTTCTGGTTCCTCGTCATATACGGCGCGGTGTTTCTCGTCCTTCTCATTCTCGTCCTCCCCGAGACGCTGCGCCATCTGGTCGGAGACGGATCGACACTCCCACCGAAAGTGTCTCGCGCGCCGTTTGACAGGCTCACTGCCCCGCCCCGCGCACCAGACGTCAACAAGACGGGAAAGCCTCTCAAGCTAGATGTGGTTGCACCCATACGAATTCTCTTCTACCCAGAGGTCTTCGTGACCCTTCTGTTTCTCGCCCTCCACTACGCCACTTGGCAAATGGCTCTCACTGCGCAGGCGTCCCTCTTCGAGAGCACGTATCACCTGGGCGATCTCGACATTGGGCTCACCTTTCTCTCCAACGGCTTCGGGTGCATGTTGGGCACGCTGACGACTGGCAAGCTCCTCGACCGCGACTATCAGAAGACCAGGCAGAGCTACACCGGCCACCCGACCGATGTTCCTATCGAGCACGCGCGTCTCCGCACAGTCTGGGTCTGGTCACCCTTACAGTGGTTTTCCGTCCTGCTCTTCGGCTGGACGCTGGACCGCGGACTGCACCTGGCGGCACCGGTTGTCGCCTCGTTTGTGCTTGCCTGGTCGGCCATGTCCATCCAGTCGGTCATTACAACCTACCTCGTGGACATCTTCCCCCAGCGCAACGCCTCGGCCACCGCAGCGCTCAACCTCGCCAGATGTCTAGTCGGGGCCGGTGCCGCAGCGTCTGTGAGCCCCACAATCAACCGGATCGGCACCGGGTGGACGTTTACCATGTGGACGTTTTTCATGGCCGCGTCCCTCGTGCTCGTTGGCATCCAGCAGCGGTGGGGTGCGGTGTGGCGCAAGAAGAGGGAGGCGAGAGAGAGGGAGAGGGACGAGCGTTTCTAGCCTGTTAGAATGAATAGATGATGCATTTACGATGATACATGTTCATTTTGCAGCGCGCCCGCTCCCGCCCATCTCGCAGATGGCAAAGATCCAAGCGGCAAACTCGTCACTGTCCACCAACCACTGGTCCACTCTCGCCTCGCGCACCTCTTCAGACATGGCCCCTCGTCCCCACAGTTCTTCCAAGAGCATACCAGGCTCGCCGCCGGGTTCTGGAAGCGCCAGCCTGCCCGTTGTCCACAGCGCCGCATGCGCCTCCCAGACGCTCCCCCACTCGCGCTCCGATGCGCGCCACAGCCCCTTTGGCCCTGGCGCAGGGAGCTGCCCGAGCTCCTCGGCGACGTACACCGGGAGGCCCGCGAGCGCGTTCCAGGCGTCGTCAAAGACGCACGCCGCGAATATCGTCCGCCGCAGGCTCTCGGACAGCACATACTGCTCCCGGCCCACGCGTCCCGCCCGGACGAGCGGGATGAGCTGCGCGCTCCGGTCCGCCAGGTTCTGCAGGTGCACAAACGTCGCGACGGTCACCATGGCCTTGTGGTGGTGTTCTGCGAAATGGTGAAAGACCAGCATGCTGAGGAGCAGGTAGCTCTGGAATGCGGCGAGGCAGTGTGCGGCGTCGAGGCCCTGGTAGCTGTCGACGATCTGTGCCAGCTCGTTGGCGACCGTGGTCGCGACGAGGTCCTCGCTCCCGCGCGCGTGGGAACGGAACATGTTGACGAGCGTCGTCGCATTACTTAGGTGGCCCACGGGCAAGGGCGAGATCTGGGAGAGGTGCACGAAGGGGGGAGGAGAAGTAGCGTTGAGCAGCTGGAGAGGGTACGCTCGCATGTAGCGGGTGCAAAAGTAGAGCGAGGTGGACGACAGCGTCTTTGCTCGCGCGGGCGGTCGGTTGGTGCTCTGCGGGACCATTGCGGCGAGCCAGCGGAGGGAAATGGCGCCCACAGGAGTGGGAGAGGTGTTGTTGCCCGTGCTAGTACTGGCCGGTGGAGGTGCGGAAGCTGAGGGCTCATTACTCCCACTTGCACTTGCACTGGCATACTCGCAACGAGCCTCTCGGGCCTGGCAGCGCGCGCAGGTGGGCCGCGCGAGATCGCAGCGGGTCTTGGCTGATGCGCATGGTACGCAGGCCTTTTGGCGGGTGCGAGGGGTGTGAGTGGTAGAGGTGGTGGCGCGCTTGCGAGGGAGGGAGAGCTCAGTGTTGGGACGAGTGCTGTAAGGTAAATCGGGCATGACGTGCGGTGGAGAACAGAGAACGAAGTTTGGGTGGACAATCTCAAGTGAGAGGTCGTTTCGTCATCAGCCAAAGTTCTATTTACACCCACCGCTGGCCATCTTGCAACCTCGACCCGCACCTGGATTTCAAAGCCGATACATAAGAGCACAACTACACGAGATAAAAGGGCACTGTGCAAGTGGACTGTGAGTCGGAAAAGGCATCTTGTGGTCGGCGTGTTAGGCGGCTCGTGGCATCCAGGAGCCCCAGCCAGATCGGCACTCCCTCACCGCCTGCGATGGCCACACAACTGTTCCATGATCGAACTTTCGGCCTGCCCGGCAATGTCTCTGCAGCGACGACTGGCGTCGTCGAGATGGCCGACTTGACCCCGACGGCCTGAGCCCGTGTGCTGAGCCCGTGCTCTCCCTGCGGCCCTAACCGTCTGTGTCCCTGCTCTTGCCGGCCACCAGTGCGTGCGTGCCCTGCATGTTTCCAGCTGTTGTCTGCGATCAGAATTCCGTGCAGCCTTGGCGATCCCCCCCCCACTGCTGCCGCTGAGACACAATGAACCTGATAATACAATGATAAGCAACTGCCAAGTCCATGTCATGACTGGGGTGCCCCATCGAGTCTCATCGAGCACTAACTTGCGGTGCTCCGTCATCGCGCCCCGTATCCCGCGAGGTTACTTCAGGTCAGCGCTGTGCAAGTCCCAGGATCAACGTGGTCAGCAACTGATCGTCAGCCGACAGGCGCTCTCTGTTATCGCGCACGGATCAACACGCCAGGATGACACAATCCATACGCGAGCCTACCTCCATCGAGTACCTCCGCCTCTCTCCCCACATCGTCTCGGTCCATCCTCGCGTCCACTCCATTTCGGTCCGTCTGTCGGCTACAGTACAAAGTACAACTGAAAATTAATTCCATGGGCCCGTCGTTGAGTCGCTTTTGGCTTTTCTCTCCGCGATGCCTTGTCGTAGGGTTCTTGCGCGCGTGTGATATCAAGGACGGGCGTCGGGCGCAACGTCTAGATAAGAGTCAGCAGCGCCAGCGCTTGGCAACTCACCGTAGGGGTCGTTGAAGTCGTCAGAGCACGGGCGGCGCCAGGTTTCTGGGGAAACGCTGAGGCCGTTGGTGGGCGAGACACCGAGGCCTGCGGTGGGAATGGGGACGGTGACGGGGCTCTGGCCGCCCTTGAGCTGCTCCTTGGCCTTGACGAGGAGGCGGTTGACGACCTGCTCGGCCGTGGCGTTGCTGGTCAGGTTCAGGCTCGAGGTCTTGCCCATGACAAACGTTTGTGCGGCAAGGTCGGGGCCGCCCAGGTCCTTGACGGCCGCAGTCTCAATAACAGAGTCGCCGGTGAAGAGCAGGTGGGGGCTAGCGGTATGGCGGCAGACGGTGACAATCTCGTGCGTGATAGTGAGGCGGTCTGCGCTCTGCCTGAGGGCCTCGGGGGGCTTGTCCTTGGGATCCTTGCCCGCCTTGGCCAGAACGGATGTGGCGCCAGGGACGCTCGGCTGCTCGTCGATGCCATCCACGAGCGCACGCCACACACCCTCCTCGACAGTCGAGGGGAGCGCGTACTTTTTCTCCTCGAGCCAGTAGAGGTCAAGGCCGGGGTTGAGGTTGGCCTGGACGCTCTCGGGCGCGTTGACGGCGTCGAGTGCCGCCTTGAAGTGGCCCTCGAGCACCGACTTGTCGTTCATCACACCCCACTTGCCGTTTAGCTTGAGCACGCCAGCAGCAATCTTCAAGACGGACGGGACAACAACGGGACGGATGTTGGCCTTGTTGAGGGCGACGAGCAGGGCGCCGAGCTCCTTGAGAGGAACGAGGGCAACACGGCAGTCGAAGAAGGCGATGCCGGTGCCCAGGTCGCCTCCGTCGGCGTTGCGGTCCGGGCCGAGCGAAGTGTTCCACGACGGGCGGGCAGCGGGACGGCCAGCACTGCTGCCGCCTCCGCCTCCGGCAGTCTTGAACTTCATGCCCGAGAGGGCAGAGCCGGACCCATTGGACGTGTCCTTCTTCTTGCTGAACAGGCCCATGACAACGGATGGGCAGAGGGGTCAGGGGGGTGGATGGCAGGATGCAGTGGTGTGAAGGCCGATGCGTTGGTGATGCTGGGTGATAATAGTAATGGGAAGGATGCTGGTGATGGAACAGAAGAGAACAAGAATGGATCTTGGATGAGAGCTGTGATGCGATGTGATATGCGTAGCGTCTAGCAAGGGGAGAACAGGTGACCGCGCGATATCCCCCCTCCGCGTACCGTTCTAGCTGATGTTGTCATTGTGGGGGTCAGGTGTCAAGGCGCGCGCCAGCTCGGGTGGGGGCAGGATCGACAGTGAAGCGATGCGGCGGCTGCGGCTGCGGCTGAGGCCAAGTAGGTACGTACGTACATCCGTCTACCAGTGCGCGCACGTCGGAGGGGCATCACGAGAGAGGTTTTGGAAGCGAGAGCTGGCTGTTTGGATTACTCAAAGTGGGCGAACGCGGGCAAGCCAAGGATTCAGATAAGGCACCACAGGCCCCGCCGCCCACAAAAGTGATCGTCGTCATGTATGGGATGGGGTGGCGGCGCGTCCCTGCACACCCATCGAGCAGTGGTAAGCCATGCCCAGACACCCCGAATGCGTGCGTGAATTGTCATGAACGACACCAGTCAACCTTTGGCGGCATTCGCACATCGACAGCCCTAGTAGCCCAGGCCATAGGGCAGCAGTAGTGTCGCTCAACGACGACTCACGGTGGGAAAGAAGCGTACCTCTCAGGAAACAACAACACCTGGCGTTGCGGTGGATCCGGGCTTGGCATCCGGCGTAGTCGGTATCGGCCCGTCCATGTTCGATCACACCGCACGATTCACAGGCCACAGGGAAGATACCGATACCTCGCGCAAGAGTGCAGAGCAGAGTGTGAAGACTGATAGCAACAGCCAGGGTTAAATCTGCAAAGAACCGAGCACAACAAGTGGAACAAGCCGTCGCAAGATAGGTAGCACATTACCACATTCGATATCCACAACAACGGGATCCAACTTGCTTAAGGTTCCAGCTCCGACGACGCTGCGAGATCATGGACCGTAAGTGACGTCTGGTGTCATCTGTGGATCTGTGGTCACAAGGACCATTGAGACACATGCACACACATGCACAGATACCTGCTAATCCTGTATGCTGTATCTGTCGCGCCAAGACATCCCTATGGCACAGGGGACAGAATTGGGCGCGATGGACAAACGTGCCTCTCCAGCGCGTTCTGCAAGGTGCCTCCTCATGGCGCCGGGAAACGTGCTTTCATCTATATGCGGCGCCAAACGACAACCAGATAAGGAAGACTGGAAGGGAACACAAGTATACAAGCAAGCGACACCACAGGATTGTCCATCGGAGCAAGTGCGCAAGTGCAACAGCTACACCCGAATCACATGTCCGGTCTGCCACCCCATTTGGCAGACTCATTTCTCCGCCTTTTCTCCGCCGTCTGTGCCATATCCGTGGACAAGGAACACATGGAACAGCACTCATTCACTCACCTCTGAATGACCTCGCTGCGCTGTCGAATAGACTGCTCGCAAAAAGGTGAGACAGGGATTTGAACCCTGGCGGCTGACGCCAAATGATGGCAGACTCGAGCTACAAAGGCTCAGATTCTAATCATTCTCCTTAACCACTCGGACATCTCACCTCTTAGAGGCCTCCCAAAGGAAGGGATATGGCGGCTTTCCTTGTGGGGTAAACGTTAGAGCAAGTTGTGAATATTGAACGATAAGAAGACGGCTAGAGTGGCTACTTGGCTGACTGGAGCTCTCCGTGTGGTGAGGGATCCTCTTACGTTCACCCAACTTCGGCTACAATCTCTCCACTCGCAACGACCATTCTGGTATCAGGTGGTCCATAATGTGAATGCAATAAGTCTATAAACATGAAGCAAGAGGCGCCTACTTCCTCCGCTTCTGCTTCTTAGGTGCCTCGTCCTCGCTCGAGTCGTCGTCCTCCTCGTCCTCCTCCTCGTCGCTGCCCTCCTCGGCCTCTCCCATTCCGTCCCACATCTCCTCCTCCTCCTCCTCATCGACCTCCTCGTCGCTTCCCTCCTCCTCATCGTCCTCGCCCTCCTTCTTCTCCTTGGGCTCGACCTTCTCAGTGTGCGAGCCAAAGCCACGGAACACGACGTTGGCGACACCGACGCCACCAACGGCGCCGACGACGCTGCCCTTCTTGCCGCCAGTGGCCCAGTTGCCCTTGGGAAGATCGACGGGGGGCGGTGTGGTGCCGCAGACACGGAGGGTGGCGTCCGAGGCGACGGTGGCGAGGCCGGCGGTGCGCGCAAACTTGGGCTCGGGGGTGGGGAGGGGGAGAAGGAAGTGGGCGGTGGAGCTCAGGCCGGGGATCGAGTAGAGCATCTTGCCGGTGCGCAGGTCAAGAGAGCCGACAAGGTTGGAGTGGTCGGCAAAGAAGACCTCGTGGGGCGCCGCGCCAGCCGTGATGGCAGCAATGCCGCCCTCGCGAGCCAGCTTCCAGTCGCCAGTAGGCTTGCGCTGGCGGGTGTCGTACCGCCTGATGTTGCCGGCCTTGGTACCGGTAAGAATGTCGGTGGTGGATCCGGGGAGGAAGGTCGAGCAGAGGTGGTGGACGGGGACGCGGAGCTGGAGGTTGTTGTGGGGCACGTTCTTGGCGCGCCAGACCTCGCCCTGCATGAGCTCGCTGTCCTTTTTCCGCTTCTTCGAGTCGCCCTTGGGCACAAACGCGCGCTCAACATCCCACACGCCAATCTCCATCTCCTTGCCGGCCAGCGCAAACAGGCTGCTGCCCGTCGAGGCGTCCGGTGCCGAGAGGGTCAGCACGGGCCTGCCAGCCTTGAGGACGCCCACGGGGGCGGCACCAGCCTCCTCACCCGCGCGGTGAAGCGAGACACGTCCACTGGCGAGCGAAGAGATGGCGACAGTGTCATTCAAAGCGGTAAGGCCGGTCCATGTGCTTCCCGCGGAAGGCACCGAGAAGAGCGACTGCGAAGTGACGGTGGGGACGTCCGACTCGGTCTCGGGGAGCGAGAGTGTCGACACGCGGAACTGGTCGTCGGCAACCATGAGCTGAACGTCAGTACTATTCCCCACGATGTTTCTAGCACACTTACACCACCGTTGAACGCGATCATGCGCTTGATAACGCCGACCGCCTCGTGGTCGCCGTACTTGACGGGGAGATGGCGGACGATGGGGTCGCGCGAGGGTCCCGGCTCGGGGACCGAGACCTCCTCAATCGTGTTGGCGTAGAGGCCGGCCGCCCAGAAGTCAACTGTGCGGTATGTTGCCATCGTGGTGGGATGCAAGTAGGGGTGGGGGTGATGGAAGGAGTGATGGATGGATTGTTGTGGGCCGCTCGCGGTCGATTCTCAACATTTCAACATTTCAGAAGGCAGAATGACCACAATTTATTCGAGCACCCCCGGAGCCCCGCAGCAACATTCGCCGTGAACCCAATAGTGACGCTGCAACTCACCCACGACGACTTCGAGACCCCTCCATCTATCGTCCATTCACCCCTACCCACCATGGCTCGCATAGACGGCATCATCATCCTCGATCCCAACGGGTGCGTTTCCTTGCACTCAGGCGGCTGACCCCCAGAAAGCAGCTGATCACATCGCACTTTCCGTCGCACCCCCCGTCGTACGCGGCCGTCCACGCCGACGCGTTCAACCACGAGCTCGCGCGGGTCCGCGCAGCAAAGGCAGCAGGCGAGCAGGCGATCCTGGAACCTGTGATATGGGTGAACACACTGCGCAAGGGTGTGTCCGGCACCGGTGCGTCCGGCGCAGCGCTCTGCCATATCGAGCGTGACGGCCTCCGCTACCTCGTGCCCATCTCCGACGAGGTGAACCCCCTCTTTGCTTTTGCCTTCCTTGACAGCTTCCTCGACACCCTCAAGTCGTACCTTGGCGACGTTACTGAAGTTGCTGTCAAGGACAACTTTGACATTGTCTACATGGTCAGTTGTATGTGGAGATGGGAAACTGACGACCGCAGCTCATCGAGGAGATGCTCGACGAGGGCCACCCGATGACAATGGAGACCAACATGCTCAAGGATATCGTTATCCCCCCGAGTCTTGTGCGGAAACTGCTCAATGTTGCGGGTGTTTCGGGGTGAGTTCAGCGGTGGGCATGTGGGGCAGGTGTTGCCAGGACCGCGAGCAGTTGTATCTTTGGGCCCATGGCGAGCACTATTCGCTTCCCCACAGCTCCAAGCCAAAACTCCCTTCTCCCTCGCTAACACTGCAGACTCCAGACACACACCACCGCGCCTTTCACCGCCCCGATACCCTGGCGGCGCCCCGGCGTGCGTCACGCCAACAATGAAATCTACTTTGACGTGGTGGAGACGGTGGACGCCATTGTCGACCGGCGGGGGCACTTGTTGCAGTCGGCAGTCTGGGGCCGCGTCAACTGCAACTCGCGATTGTCAGGCAACCCCGACCTGGTCCTGACATTTGCAAACAGCAAGGCCATGCGCGAGCCCGCCTTCCACCCCTGTATCCGGTAAGTCTCTGCGCGGAGATCTGAACAATAGATTCTGGATGTCCACTGCTGTTCTCGGCAGATCCAGCTGCGCCACGGCGGGTGAGTGATAGGCTGGCTGACGGTACAGATACAGCCGATGGGAACGCGACGGGGCACTGAGCTTTATCCCGCCCGACGGAAAGTTCAAGCTGCTCGACTACGACGCGGGGACCGTGACGCAGCTGCCGTTCGGGCTCAAGGCAAAAATGACCGTCGACGACACTGGCGGTGAGTTTGAGGTCAAACCTCTTGCGCGATCTTGACGCTTCCTCATCGAGCAACCCGAAACCTGTCCTTCTCTTCCCCGGTCGCTACTGTTCTGCTAACACGCCACAGGCAAGTTCTCCCTGACGCTCAACGCGCGCATTGACCCGCTCGAGGACATTGTCGTGTCCATCTTCCTTGGCAGCACCGCCACGTCCGTCTCCGCGACGCCCACAGGAGACAGGCGGCCCGCGGGCCACGCTGCGGCCGAGGGCACCGCCGAGGGTCGTGTCGGGGGCGGCGCCGTCGAGTTTGACCCCAACACCCAGATTATGCGCTGGTCGCTCTCATCGCTCATCACCACTGAGCGCTCGCCGACTCTGACGGGCTCGTTTGTTGCGTGAGTTGAACACTTGTTTCTTGTCTCGCTATCTGGGGGGCGGAGAGCAGTTGGAAGGGAGGGAGCGCAGGGATATGCGCCCAATGGCTGTATATCACCTGCTCAGTTCGCTGTCGGCCATGTCGGCACTGTCGATATGTGTCCGCCCCAGGGCCCAAGCGTGGCAGCTGCGCGCGCCAATCTCATGCCGCTTTCATCTATCTCAAGCCCGGAAAGAGAAAATACAGGGCAGTGAGACGCAACGCGCGTAAACCCGCCGGCACAGCGCATCTTGCCTCAGCTACGTCGCTAGATCTGAGCTCGATCGCTTCTTCCCCGGTTCCTCTGACCCCACTTGCCGTTATCAGCTATCAGCTATCTCTTATTTCTCGTCGCGTCCACGCGTCCGCCCCGCACCCTGCTCCACACTTGCCACTTGCGGCCTTGCCCCGTTCTTTTACCGTTTCCTTTCTCCCCCAGCAACAGAGACACTGACGCCCAGCTCGACGCGCCCCACGCCCGACCCCGCGTTTTCGGTAGCGTTCGCGGTCGCCAACCACACGTACTCGGGTCTCCGCGTCGACCAGCTCCGCGTCGCGGGCGATGTCGGGTACAAGCCGTTCAAGGGTGTGCGGACGCGCGCGCAGTCGGGCCGCGTCGAGGTCCGCTGGTAGACAACAGGCGCGTGCGGCCGTTGACGGTAGCGGCAGAGGCCGCAGTCGAGAGGCAGGGAGGGGAGGCGTGGCGTAAAGACAGCGTGGGCCTGTCCGCGGCGGGCAGGCATAGATACGGTGATAATGCGATTCATGATTAGACGTGTCTCGAGCGGACACCGGCAGCAGGCAGCCGCATGCCCCAGCTGCCTCAGCTGCATGAGTGCACGGACGGCTGCCCCAGCTCGCCAGTGCGAACTGGGCCGAGGCACATCCCACGCTGGCGCTGCAACCTCTGATCCACCGGCACACAGACACGGACACACAATCCGCAACTGTAGAGACACGGTCACGGACACGGACGCGGACACGGACACAGGCGCATGCGGACACGGACACGGATGCGGGCGGGCGCGGGAGTGGGGCGCCAGTACCGCACGGTGCGATCTGCAGGCCTGGCCCGCACGCCCCGACGCACGCATCTGTATCCGAGCCCTGCACACTTGTCCGAGCCCCGAGCCAGAAGAACACGAGCGGACGCCATGGCCTCGGGCCTGGGGCCTGGGGCCTGCATCCGAGGTGCCCCGCCTGCTTCCTGCGTCCGGCGCACGGTGCACGCCCCCGTCGCCGCCAGTGTACCAGTGTTCTGCGTCTGTGTGGCACTCTGCGGCTGCAGCGGCTGCAGCGGCTGCTGAGGGGGGTGGTGAGCGCAAGTGCAGGTGGCACCGGAAAGACAGGGGGCCGTCGGGACGGAGACGATTTCCGGGGAATCCCGTGATATTTCCGCGGCCTGTCTTTTTTGTTTTGTCTTCTTCCTTCGTCGGTCTCGGTGCGGTGGGTACATGGTATACCGCCGCCGGCTGCTGGTGCTGTACGCTGCTGAGCGCGGAGGGGTGCGTCCAGGACTAAATTTACACGCGCATGCAGGATATCGAGGTACAGAGGCGATGGTGGCCAGGGGGTGGCGCGCGCGCCGCCTCGCTCGACCTTATGGACAGAGGGACGGCGTGAGCAGCTTTCCTGCCTGTGCACCTGGTGTCTGTCCGCGCACATGTGGGTGCTGTGGGCTGCAGAGGGCCCAGTAGTGGGGGTTGAGCTGGGAGGAAGAAGAGAGTTGGAAACTGTACGGATTGCGGAGTGGGACAGAGACGTCGCATGGCCAACCTTGCTAGAATGGACGGCGTGCCTTTGTCATCGACGGCGCCCCCACTGGCCCGTAGGCCCGCTTCTCGTCCAGGAACGCAGCACGAGCCGATCGCGCGGCTGTAGAGTTCTGGGTCGGGCCTGGGGGTCTGGCCTGGGGGTCGCGTCCTGGGAATCAAGAGCCAGACGTGCGAGCTTAACCATCGTCCGTAGCGTGCGCCTGGCGCCGCGCACACCGCGACTGTGGCACAGACAGGCCGTCCACTCGCCGACACTCTTGCCCTCCAGTTCCGAGCTGCATCCGGGACGTGCTTCGGTGCGCTCCCCTCAGTTCCGCGTTCCGCGCAGCCGCGCACGGATTCCAGCTGCGCGCGCGACCAGACTGTCACCGTACTGGAGCGAGCGCGGTGCCTGTCACGGAACAGATAGGACCTGGCGGCCTGGCTCGGCTCGGCTGGACCTGCAGCCGAGGCAGCGGTGTCCGACGGCATCGGCCAGACTGCGCCACCGGCTGCGTGGGGCCGTGCAGTGCACTCGCAGCCCGCAGGGGATCGTGCCAGTGTGCGGCATGTCCATTCGGCCGTGGCCAGTGCAGTTACACATGGACAAGCACCATCCGCCAAGCTCCTGTCCCAGCCCCGCGCGATCCACCTCCTGTGTCAGTGTCCTTGTCCTGGGACAACAGCGTGTCACGCGCAGGGGCATCTGGTGCAGCGGCAGCGCGGCGCGCGGCAACTAGCGGTAAGCGCGTGGCTGCCGGCCGGCATGGGGATCTTGGAGGCACTGGCGCAGTGGACAGCTGAGGGGCGTGATATCCCCCGAATCCCCTCGAATCACTCCTTTGCTATCCGCGTGCGTGCGGCTATAGATTCTGGCCGTCCCGTTTTGTGGATATCTGGATGCTTCGATCGATATCTGGATGCTTCTGCTAGGCAATCGCCGGCGGCGTGCGCCGTCCTGTCCGTTCCGCTGCGCTGGCTGTCCGCGGAGAGATGGTGCCGTATGTCGGACAAGAGCGTCTCCATCGGACGAGGGCGCGTATGCCGAGCCGGACAGACGAGACAGGCAGCTGGGAGCAGCAGGCTGGGCAGCGGCAGGCGAGGCCCGCTCGCTGTTTGCGGTCCGCAGGGCCGCTGCATGGCGGTGGCGGCGCTCGGTGGCGTTCTGGCGTTCAGAGGCGTCGAAGCGATTGTGGGCCCTCTCAATGAACCGGCTGTCCCCGAGTGGCAGGCACAGGAGGACCACGTCCGCGAGCGTGAGGCACTCTTCGAGAGTGGTCTGGGCGGGGTGATAACGGTGGCGGTTAACGGCCAAAGTGGCGGCCGCGGTCGAGGAGCGCTTGGAGAACTTGACGATGGCTGCTGTCAGTACGAGTGCGACTAGTGTCTTGACTCACAGCCATGTCGATGGAAAAGATGCGCGCACCATCGTTCGAAAGAAGGGCTGCAAGGGGGCGGCCGACGACCTCGGGGCGGTTGATGACGGTGAGGACCTTGCTGCGACAGCTTAGCTTGCCGTTACGGCTGACCGATGAACGATAATCTGCGTTTCGCAAATGACGGGATGCTCCAGCTTCCTGGTCGCCGTCTATTCCTGACTTGTACAAAAACATGTTGGGTGAGCTCCGCTTCTCCCTCTTCTCCCATATCTTATCCTGCAAAACCTTCATTATGGCTCGTATTGCAAAAGTATGCCTCTCACCCTTTTGTTCATGGCTATCCCAAGCCCCCAAGTCCAGCACTCCGAACCCTTCCTCTGCTACCTGTCCCTCAGCCTTCCTCGCCCGTCCTCCCGCCTCCTCCTTCACCCCGCCTCATGACGACCACTCGGCCTTCTACCTGTCCCATATTGCCGAACTGGCCGCAAACTCCCCCATCAATCAGAGACTTCTTGTGAGGAGGACAGCAACTGTCATTGCCCTCGTCCTGAAGCCTGCCACACTCGTCCCCTTGGACGCGGCGAACAAAGAGTTTGTATCATATGCCATGGACTGTGTGGCCGGAATGTCGTCGTGAGATTCCGCGTTTGCCTGTTTGCCACCAAGTGTGTATCGCGTGGTTGCGTTCTATATCGTGCGGTGGGTAGGGGTGGGTGGCCTTGTTGCCTGTGGCCTAGCCCCCGGGGCATTTGAAACCTTATGTTGGAGCGTTGTTCGGCTTTCGCTTTGCGGGCGTGCCTTTGTGACCAGAGTACGCCGGGCTGATGAGAGAAGAGCATGATTTCTTTGGCTCGTTACGACTCCCTGCCCGGATCCGCCGCCTTGTGCACATGGAGGCCATTTGCACGATTCGATGGCGGGTGAGGACGGGGAGAGCCAACTCGGGCAACCTGGGCAAAAAGGCAACTTTGTAGATGGTCGGGAAGAGCCACAACAAGATCTGCGTGCTGTGTGCATCGCCGCTGCTCTGCTCACTGCCACCTGCGAGGATAATGAGCCGGATGCATAGGGGGGAGGTGCTCATACGACCACCCATCGAGTGCATGTGATTGGGCGGGGAGTATAGCTACGTCATGCATGGTCCAGGCAGCCAGCCAGATGGATTATATAGAAGGTGGTGGGTAATAAACCAGAGTGTTGGGGGGTGGAAAGACAGACACTAATAACCAGGGACCGGGCCAGGCTCAATTCCGGTCCCTTGGCTCGAGCCCAGGCCTGGCTTACCCACCTGCTTTCGCTTGGATTTCGTCCAGCTGCTGCCGGCCTCCCCCACTCTCTCTCTCTCTCATGCATCGCTGCTGCTGCTGCTGCTGCTGCTGCTGCACCGTGGTCGCGGAGAAACCGTCCCGGGGGACAAGTATGCTCTGGATCCTGAGGGCTGAGGCTGAGGCTGAGGCTGAGGCTGAGGCTGATGTTGCTCCTGATGCAGGGGGGAGAGACGACAAGACGAGAGAGGAGAGAGAGAGAGAGAGAGAGAGAGAGAGAGAGAGAGAGAGAGAGAGAGAGAGAGAGAGAGAGAGAGAGAGAGACGACGACCAGGTGCATCCGCTTGCAGCTTTCCAGCCAAGTACGCACGCAGTCGAGCCCAGCCCCAGAGTCTAGAGCCAGCCCAGCCAGCGCCCAGCCAGCAGCAGCCCAGCCAGCAGCCGCCCAGCCCAGCCCGCTTCCAGCCCAACTCGGCCTCGGCAACTGTACCACCACCACCCACCCACCTCTCTTGCTGTTAATATCCCAGAGTCAAAGCCGAGCGACCTGTGCTTGTCATTCTCCGTCTGTATTGTTCCTTCTTCTCTACCTACCCAAAGCAACGCTCGCTCCTCGCCGCTCCCCGCTCCCCGCTCGAAGCGCTCCAGCCAGCCAGCCAGCCCCATTGTCTCCACCGTCCTGTGAGTTTTCCGACACAGTAAATTCAGGCTTGCCGGAAGCGTGCACGCGGGCGCATGGCCGGCCACGCTGCACGCTGCAGCTGCTACCGTCGTCGTCGTCGCGGTCGTGTGATGAAAGATCAAGCAAGCGGGCAAGCATGCACCCACCAGCGAAATCGAGCAAAGAGTCTGGGGACTACCCTCCCAGCTCTCAAGATCGATGCGAGCGAGATAGGATGGGATGGATGGCGATGATGATGATGATGAGTTGGCGGGGGGGGGCGATAACGACGGACGGGGCGATTCACCGTCCGATGCACCCACATCTGCCAGCTGCCAGAATCCTGCGCCATGCGCATGGGTCTGCCCGCTGTGTGCTTTTGTGCATGCCATCACTATGCCATTCATCGTCGTCACCACCCCAAACCAACATGATGGCCGTCTGGTTGCTGTGGGCAAGAGCGGCTCCCGTTGGGCGGTACATGTGAGCAAGGCACACCACTTTTGGCAAATCGCCTAGAGCCGTCGCCGCCGCTGTCGCTTTCTGGGCCATTGTCTCCACCCTAGCTCTCGTCCGCTTTCTTTCTTTCTTTCCAGTGCTCGGTSACCCACCCACCCCAAGACACCGGCGCCACTGCTGCACGGTGCGCTGCAGGAGCAGTTTCCGTGTGGCTGTCGATCCGTCCGTCCCCCCTCTGCCTGGACGGCAGACACCCTGCGACTGGTGAGCACAGACCCATTCCGCGAGCTGTCATCCGACACACCGCGACATCCTCCTTTTTTTCTTCTCTCTCTTTACCCCCATTGCGTTCTTGTCTCTCTTCCCCTCTTTCTCTCATATCTGACATTACAAAGACTACAGCAAGCACCTGAACACCTCCAAGAGTTACCTGTCTCCTCTCCTCTCCTCTCCTCTCCTCTCTTCTCCATCACCACTCTCCTCGACCATCATGGTCGGCAGGTTCACTCTCCCGAGCCTGCCGAGCCTGCCCCAAGGCTTGGTCGACTTTCTCGATACCTCCCCCCAGGTCTTCTATCCCCCAGCCCGTCCGGCGTCGCGGAGCGGAGCCAGCAGCGCAAGCACATCATGTCCAACCTCGCCTGCTCCCCGCCGGCGACCCCGTCCGCTGTCCATGGGTGATGCCCGCATCCTCTTCACTCAGCCGAGCCCCCTCCCGCCGTTCAACCCCACCCCTCATCCTCACATCGACTCTCCCCTCGATTCCTCTCGCAACGGCCTCGGTCTCGACTTGAACCGCTCCGAGCCCGGCTCACCACTCCTCACCCAGAGCACCCTCGGCGGCGGTACGCCCCGGGGTCAGCACCGCCTGGGACACCGTCGTAGCCAGAGTGCAGCACCCGTCTCGCCCGTCCCACTGGGCATGTCGCCCGTCCCACTGGGCATGTCGCCCTCCGCCAAACCCCGCCCACTGGCAGAGCTTTGCAACTCGATCTCATCTGCTTCTGCAGCGTCATTACCCACGCTCGACGAAGGCTCCGAGGGTCGCCCCCCCAATCGTCGCCCTCCCCCCTCCCCGCTGCAGGAGCCCCTCTGGGTGCAGGCCAGTCTCCGCCGCACACAGACTCTCCCTCGCGGTCGCCGTGGAGCACCCAACCCGCTCCCTACGGCGGCGGCAGCCACCGCCCCAATGGACCCACCAACGGCTCCCGTTCGACCAGCGATGACGAGCTCGAGTTCGTCATCTTCTCTGGCACCGGTCATCTCGACAGCTCCTCGGCGCTCCAACTCGACAATCTCTTTTGGTTCTCCGCGTCGCCCGCGCACATTTGTTCGTCATGAGAGCGCTAACTCTGTCCTCTTCCCAGAGGTCCCTCTCTCGCCGTCTCCCGTCCCGGTCTGTGCCAGCACGTCCGTGTCCGACATTGCCGCCCTGGCCACTTGGTCAGAGCCGGTCCCCCAGCCGTCACGACATCTGTCGCGTTCGCAGTCAATGGCCTCTCCCAGTGCAAGCGACCGTCTCCGCGAGCGTCTACGTAGTTTTAATCAGTGGGAGTCTCCCAGCGGAGCGTCCACTCCTCGGCGGGGCAGTTCACCACAGCTGCCCGGGCTGCTGTCCCCCATGTCCTCGCCTCGCTCAACAAACGCGACACCCGGCCACAGCGCCTCCACTGGCCCGCCACCAGAGCTCAGGCAGTCTGTCAGTAGGACGCCCACCGCTGCATCAAGTCGCGGCCAGTCACCGCTCTCGCCAACGCCTACTCGGCGCCGACCAGGCTATCTCAGCCACAGGAGCACACACTCCCTTCCGGACGCTCTTGTGTTTGTCCCCGAGGCGTCGCGCCTCAGCCTCTCGACCATTCCGTCGTCCCCGAGTACGACCACCCTCAACAGCAGCACCAGCTCGACCTGCACCTACGTTCCCGAGTCGCGCCCGACTACCTCGCGTCTCCGCCAACCTGCACAGCTGTCCATGGGCGCTGAGATGCTCTCCCCACTGTTCACTTCAATGTCTCGCTGTAGCCTGCTCGAGCCCACAGCACCGTCCCTGCTGTCCTCCAGCCTTGGAAGCGTCATGAGCGACAATAGCAGTTGTGAGAGCGGGATCGAATCGGTCAGCCCCACAACCAGTGTCGAGGACCTCCGTCTTTGTGCCGAGTATGCCGCCCTTGGGGAGCGTAGCCAGTCGTTTCATCGCAGCAACCAGCGCGAGACCAACAAGGACCTGCCCGACATGGTCCTCCACATCCCTCTGACCGACAACCACCCGCCGAGCCTATCGGACCTGGACCGTCACTACAACAACGATGTCCGACGGCGGTCGCGCGACCTCCGCGAGCTCGTTGAGCTCCGCGAGTCCTTGCGCCATAGCAACAGCTCTTTGCGGACGAGCACCACGACGCGTCCACAGTCCCTGCGCGAGAGCACACGCACGTCCTTGCGTGAGAGTACCTGCAGCACGCGCTCGACCCGCTCGACGGCGCAACGCGACCACCAGGGCTGGGGAGCCTCTCACGCACATGGGCACCCCCTGCGCGCGAGCACCTCGAGCTATGCCGCCAGGGAGCGCCGCGACAGCCTGGCCAAAGACCTGATCCACCACCCCACCCACGGCACCCGCGTCATGCTGTCCACCTATGACCTCGAAGCCGAGGACCGGTTCCTCGACTTTGACGACATCTAATGGACATGACAAGAAGAAGAATGAGCAGCAGAAGAAGAAGAAGTATAGTAGAAGGGCGCGGTTTCCCGTCTTGACCGTCTCGTGTTCCCTCCCCATCACCACCACCCCTCTCACGACCCCTACAGACCTACAGATACATGACTGAATGACCTTTGCTTCCCCCTCCTCCTCATTCCTCCACCCCCGGCAAGGACCGACCGTGTTCTTGCAGTGTTGTATCATTTCACGAGTCCCCGACACGAGTAGTTACGTAGTAGTGTCATGTGTGCAGATGTGCAGACTTGATAGTTCACTTGCATGCATCTTTAACATTACTCGTGCAGGACACCCGAGCTTGGGCCTGGCAGGAGACTAGGATATGGGCTGGCGCCTGCCGCTGGCGGGAGCAGGGTGCGTCCACGGGTCACTGGTCACTCGGGCACGAGCACCAACCCGAGCGCACTGAGCGCAACAGGAACTAATGAAGGCACACGCAGAGCACCTTTCTCAACTGTTACCACAAGATCCCTCGAACATAACTGACCGAGTAGGAGAATACCAGGAGCATCCGCCGACGCACAGGACTGGTGTCCAGAAGCACGACCCGCTTGCGCCACGACAAACAGCAAGAACAACAAGCATGAAGCCCCACGAGGGGGCAGCCGCCACCTCGACCCCACGCTGCCTGTTCCGCCACTCTTCCCGCTCTGTTCCATTTGTATCCGTTCTGGACCTTGACCCCCCGCCATCCCCTCAGGAGCTGCTCTCCCCAACAGCAGCAGCAGCGACAAGAAAAAGCACCTCTCTGTCGCGCGAGAAACAGAGAAGAAGAGCAGCTTCCTGTCGGGGAATCGAACCCCGATCTCCCGCGATCACGAATGACAAGCGAGCATACTAACCGTTATACGAACAAGAACTGATGCTACATGCATGCGGCCGCGGCCGCTGCGCGCGCGGCAGCGAGCAGCGGGGTTGGGGAGGGCTGGGAGCAGTTGGAGCGCGGTGGGGTGCGTAGGAGGGACATGGGACTCGGCGAGGGTGGTGTTGAGGAGGCAAGTGGCACGTTTTGGTGATTTTGCGCATCGGCTGTGTGTGGTGGCACATGCAGTCTCCCGGGCAGAGGTACAGAGGACCGTGTCCGTGAGGGCGCGGGCGGGGGTGGGTGAGTGTGAGCACGGGGCCGAGCACGGGCGCGGACGTAGGGGGCGGCAGTCCACTCCGACGCCGTTCCCCTTTTCGCTATCTGCCCTGCCACATGTAACGAAGGCTGGAGCCAGGAGTCCGTCGGCGCGCTGCGTGCAGACAGCCGAAACTTGGCCAGGGCAGTGAGTCATGATATGGGTGACAGCCAAGGGAACGTGACGGACGCGTTCGCCGAGACCGGGCTGCGCGCTCCTGGCCTCCTGCCCGCCACAACGCGCACGGCAGCGAGCAGGACATACCCCGGAATACACTGTGGTTCGTCGGCTGGCGAGCCTACGGGTACGTGGATACTCTCGGGCACTCGCGGCGGCCCGCCAACATGGACATTCACATGTACGGGGAGTAGAGTGTTTGGTGTGCGCCACGGGGGGGCCGCTCATGAGGAGTCCAGGGGCGGTTCCCAGCCTCCCGTATGGCTTGCTTCCTGCTTCTTGCTGTCCAACTTTCTTTGTGGTTCCGCAGGGCGCGGACGGGCCGTCGTGGGGCTGTGATGTGCGGAGTGGGGGATCTTCAGCATCACTCTCCGGACGCAAGGAGACTGATGAGACGCTTGGCAGCGGCGACGAGTTGGGCGCCGTCAACTTGGGCGTGCGGCAGGCCGCTTGCAGTGGCACTCTTCAGAAGGATGCATGTGGTGGGAGCACACGGTATGAGGCAAGGCCACACAGAGCGCGGGGTTTGATGTCCGGTCGCAGCGACTGGACGTGGCTGGGAAGCAACTACCAGCAGCAATGATGCGGCTCGGCGGGGAGGGGTGAGGCCACTCCTCTGTCCATCAATCCCCCGTGCTCGCGTTTCTGTGTGCTGAGTCCTCGTCATGGTCCCAGCATCTCCCCCACATCTCGCTCCCGTCCTCACCTCACAGCGACCCACTAACGCTAGTACCGTCTACTGCGCGGCGCCTTGTCTCGCGCTCCTACTCCGCCTTCCACTCTGTCATCTAGGCGGCACCATGTTCCCTCATGCGGTGGGTGTTGCACCAGCGTGCGTCGCGCGTCCGTGTCGTGTTGTCCAGGAGTAGGTACTCTTCCTGCTCTAATCAGGTCACTGTCAGCAACCAAGTGATACGTCAGTACATTCTCGCCATGCCGCATGCTCGTCAGAGGACTACTGCACACTTGCATTGCTACAGCTCTGCGCCCACCTCGCGGCAGTGCGCTCTCTCTCTCCTATAGTTTCTACACTCTAGGCAGTCAAGCATGGGTCAGCCTGGCTTAGAGCTTGCCGGCCATCTGGCGGGCCTCGTCGCCGTGGAGGAGGACGCAGGGGCCGCCGAGGACAAACTTCTCCTCGAGGCCGTTGGCCTTGATGAACGCCTCGATCTCGTCGCTCTCGGCACCGGGCTGGAGCCAGACGCTGTGGGGCTCCTTGGCCTGGTTGCGGGGGGAGGGGAAGAGGGACTGGAGCATCGAGAGGCCGACCTTGGGCGAGATGATGAACGAGAGCGAGGTGTTGGGGAGGTCGGGGAGGTCGGTCTGGGGTGTCAGCGGCTGGTGGTGGATTGATTCATCCGCTATCCTGCTTGGCGCAGCCGTCGATCACTGCGACGTTGCAGGTGGACGCGGCGTCACACGTCGCGTCGACGGCTCGGCACAGCGCGTACCCTCCTCCCGCTCACGCCCAGATACTCACGACCTTCTCAACAACCTTGAGGCCCTCGATGGGCTTCGAGTTGTCAAACTTGTCCGAGGCGGGGCGGACGGGGGAGACGGACATCTTGCGCTCCTGGTACCACTTGAGGACCTTGTTGTCAAACTTGGCGGGGTCCTGGATGACACGGCCGACGACGGCGTAGCGCCCGGCGCCCATGAAGCGCTTGGCGGCGGCGGGGATGATCTTGACGGTGTGGGGGTCGACGTGAACCATTGTGGAGCGTGCGGTGTTGTTGATGGAGAAGAGGAGAAGGACAAAGACGACCTTGCAGCTCGCAGTTGGGATGACAACACGGCGTGGATGGATGGGGGTGGTGGTCGCTGTTGCCGGCTAAGCTCGCTTAAGTTCCGGTGCGGAGAGACGGGTGTTGCCCCAGCCGAGGCCCTAGGCCCAGCCAGCCAGGCGGGGGGGGTGGTGGTGGATTCCGAATTACCCAAATATCCATCTCGGCCTTGTCCTGTAATGACGTCACGATGGCGATCTTCCATCCTCCATCCATCTTCCACCTTCCACCTTCCACCTTCCACCTTCCACCTTCCACCTTCCACCTTCCACCTTCCACCTTCCACCTTCCATCTTCCATCCTCCATCTTCCATCATGCCACTCTCTCCCTCGTTCCCTCTCCCCGTTTTGGACAATCCATCGTGCGGATTGCTGACCAGCAGACGAATAATCTACGATACAATGCCGCGAGAGGAGGAGTGTTTGAGCCGCGGAACGAGAGACCTCCAGCTCTTGAACGATCCAAGTCACCCTGCCGGCTGCCTCTCCTCATCTCCATCCCCGTCTACACCCATTCTCTGTCGATTCTCCCACAGCTTACTCTCTCTATTAACAACTATCAGCATCGCGTATCTAAACTGATTAGCACCTTTCTAATTGGATTACAAAAAAGACCACCAAAGACTGATTGTCGGCAAAATCCGAGAAATGTCTCACCACCAAAACTAGCGCGCTCACCATCGCCAGATGCGTCCATGCCATCGCGTCAACCACCAGCCATTCCTCTCGCGTGGAAATGGACATCGAAAAGCATCTCCGAGGTCCGCCTGCTGTACCTCAAGTAGTCGCTACTGCAGCCAAGTTGTTGTCAGCATCGATAGCTCATGTTGCAAGTACCAGGCAGAGACATCAAGAACGACAACTGCGACAATACGACACTCTGCTGGTTGGTCTTAGACAGCAAGTGCTGATGGGTCGTGCATGCACGGCTCAGGGTACTGGTATGACCTCGCTTGCGAGCACATACCAGCTCGGGGCACCGGGTGGAGTCTTTTTGCGTTTCGTTGTCACTGCTGATGGAAGGGTGAGGAAGTGATGGTGGTGGTGGCGGTGGAGGACCGGGTTCACTACTTGCAGCTACACCTGGTGGCGGCCGGATTATCCAGCAAATCCGCCAGGGCGCTGGAGGATCGAACACGTGCGGCGAAGAGGCTGTATCCGCTGCGGTGCTGCCGTTTCTCTGGAACAAATGGTGACATTGAGGTCTACAGACATGGAGCCGGGGAGTGACGAGGAATACAATCTGTGGACGACTCGGAAGAGGACAGTGACGGGTCGACTCATGGGGCATATTGTCCCCCAAGCGCGTCCCTCCAGCAGGTCTTCTGAAGCTTTATCATTGTGGCGACTTGGATGGGAGCCGCAGACTTGAGCCTGACGCGGAGTTTGAGTCGGGGGTAGCAGTTTGGAGGACGAGTCCTCGTAGCACTGGCGATGAGAGAAAGTGGTGGAGGAAGTGGAGGAGGGAAGGGTCATGGGGGAGCGGGTGCGGAATATTCAGGCGGGGTGCAGTTCTGTGACGTGGTTGTCTAGGGTCGCTTATCTCCGCCAGCCGCACGGCGTTTTACTGCCTGAGGTAGGGCGGCCCTTCAGTGCGAGCGTGCGCGTGCGCGAGGAGGAATGCAGCATGGTTGGGGCGGTCGCTCGGAACAGCCTGCGCTGGGCGGTTAAGAGCAACGTCGGTAAGAGGGGGGGCGGCATTGTCCAGTGCGAGAGCACTTGGCACCCTCCGGGGTAGTTGCGAGGATGAAAACGCGGTTTCCGAGCTTGATGCAAGTAGAGCCCTCGTGTCCCTCTTCCGTGAGGTTACCCAGCTGCTCAGCCGCAAAAGAGGTTCGATGGGATGCAGCCCCAAAGGGAGCTGCGAAAAGGCGTGCTCAGTTACGTGGAGGGCTTCCCCCACCAGTCGAGTGTTGAAGTCGTTGTCGTTGTCGACGCGTCCTCGTGCCGGATTTGCCCAAGACTGTACCATCGAGACGAGAGGGAAGGTGCGCTTGGAGGGGGCACGAGAAGATACGGCACGACCGGAGTGTCAAAGTGGCCACAGAGGTTGAGCACGAGGGAACAACCAATGGGTGAGTGGGGTGTAGCCTTTCTTTGACACGTAGCCACAGAGAGGGAGAGGAGGATAGGACGGACGTCGACAGCATTGTCGGGCAAGGAGCAGCCCAAGTGTGACAGAAGTGGAACCAAACAAAGCACATTACGTAAGACATTCACTCAACGGTCGCCACTCACCCACACACCCACACCTCTTATCTCCCTCCATCTTTCATCCATTTACCCACCCCGTGCTCCATGCCAATAGCAGACACTCCGTCGGTCCGCTCGCGCCGAGAGCGCGTGAAATGCCGGGCCACGGCACTGACAGCGGCGCAGACGGCGACTGCAGTGAACCCTCCTTCGCCCCCTCCGTCCGCTCCCATCAGCCCCAGGCCCAAGGTCCCAGCATGGGTCCGCAGTGACTAGTCGGGGTCATCGTTCCCGATCCCTACGTTCGCTGAAGGCTCCTACAAACCCGGTGTTCAACTCAGGTGGGCCGCAAAGAACGCTACCATCGCCATCCACGACGCCCCGCTTTGCCTCCGGGCACGACATCACCGACAAGCCCACAGCCATCGACCTCGCGATCTGCGACGTCGTTCTGCAGGGGTACGTGTAGAGCTACCTGACCTTCCCAGCGCTTACTCTTCATAGCAAGGACCAGCGCCGCGTGGAGATTGGCAACCTCGAGTATTTCGACCCCACTGTTCGAGTTCCATACTACCACGAGTGGAAGGCCGAGCGGAACCGGACATTGACGAGGTGTTTTCCTGGGTGCGTCGTTGAAATCACAATACTACTCATGTCTAACGTCAGGCCCGCCGCGACCTTGAGCAGAACTCTGGCACGACTCTCAGCCTCGACGCCGCCCGTCGCCTGACCTGGAGGGCCCTCCACGCGCTGTTCTGGGTCCGCCACGATGCGCAGTGGGGCCCGCCACCCGAGGAGGAGATTGTGCCTATCGATCTTGACGCGTTAGGCGAGTTTGCCGGACGTCCCTCCAACCTCGACCGCTACGGTCTCGCAGTCTGGTCGGCACCGCTCACGGACGAGCCGAACGAGGGCGCCGTCAACGACGAGATCAAGGAGTGGCTCGCAAAGTACGGCTCGTTCGACAAGGCAGTTCAGCCATACGGCAAGGGCCTGAGTGGCCTGCCTCACTGTCCGCCCGGCTACCGCCTGCCCAAGTACAGGACCGCTGTCGACGGCTGGACGCTCCTCGAGCTGCCCGACAACCCGTAGGCTGAGCCGCCGTGTTAAGCCCGCCGCCAGCGACATGTCGCCCCCGTTGGAGTTGTATACGTTGTTGTTTTCAGTTGCATGTAAATGTGGTAGATGGCAGTCCCCCCCATGTTGCATAATGGCAGGTGTTATGAGCGACCCTGGACCGAGGTCAACAGCTCAAAGCACCTTGTGCTGTTCGTGCTTGATTGCGGACGCTCAAGCCGAGGCTCAAGTCTGCCAAGTCTGACCGCTGGCAAGCGCTGCAACTGAACTGCGAACATAGTCACGCCCGGATACGGCAACGGGAACTGGCGACTCGGGGTGCCATGGGTACCGCACGTCTGGGCAGGTTGAGGCTGAAGCATAAAGTAATGTCATCAAGAAGCCAGCCGGTCGACAAAGTCGACACGTGCGGCGGGTTGGTGCGCCAACAAAGTGGGACAACGAATCATACAACTAGACACACGCGCGCGCCTGCCCTGCTCCCGCTCAACAGGGCGTGCGCTGCGACACTGCGGTTTACATGGTCTCGAACTTGAACTGGCCCTCGCCGATGCGCGCGCGGTACTCGCCCGACGTCATCATGTCCCAGTTGTGCGACGCTTGGTAGCCGTCGCCGGTGCACGTGCATCCCTGGCGCTCAAAGGTGCGCTCGACGGCGAGATAGATGCTCTCCTGGAGCGGCTCGTACATGTCCTCGTGCGCGTCCGACTGCTCGATATCGGTGCCAAGGCCGGGGCCGGGGCCAAGGGGGCCGCCAAGGGGGCCGCCAAGGTCGTGGCCGCGGGCCAAGCCAGTGGTGGCGAAGGGCGCCTGGGCGGGGACCATGAAGGCGGGGTCGACAAATGTGACGGGGGCGGTGTACAGGACGGGGACGAGCGCGTCAATGAGGGCGGGGAGCAGCGGGATGCGGGGCTCGGTGCAGGTGTGGGGGGCGGCGGCAGCGGCGGGATGGCTCGGGCTCGCGGCGGCGCGGCGGAAGACGAGGACGAGCTCCGCAAGAGGCGGGAGAGGGAAGAGGGTGTCGGCCTGCTGGCGGGTGATGCTGGGGACCGCATCGGGGACGGTCGTGATGACGAGGACGAGCTTGTTGATCTCGCGCTTGTTCGCCCAATCATGGAGAGACGGGATGGGGAAGCTCGGCGTCGGTATTGTGGGGTCAATGAGCTCGAGGGGGCTGGGGGTAGGAGCGTGCGCGGCGAGCTGCACAGTACACGGGCCCCAGGGGTGGTGGGAGACGGACATGGAGGGGGGGACGGCTGCGCCGAGGATGCCGGGAAGAGGGGGAGGGTACGAGAGGGCGCAGTCGCTACTACTATACATGCAGCTGGTCTTATTGTCTTGATGACTGTGGCTGTGGCTGGTGGTGTGGGCCTTGGAGCCGAGATAGAGGAGGAACTTGTTCTGGATGCCGATGTTCTTGAGCATATCTGTGACGAGGTCGACGCAGAGGAGGTGGGAGAGGGCGGTCGGGGTGATGATGGCAGACGCGGTGGCCATTTCTGATGCAGAGAGGTGAGTGGGCTATCAGCCAGGGAGACCACTCTCCCGTGGCTTAAGTAGACCGATGCTGTGGAATGCTGCTAGCTGCATTGCTAACCTGTGCTTGGCAGTGCCGGCTAGGTTTTAGTGGGAAGATAACAGCGGCCTGGGCTGGGCTGGGGGTGTGTCAGTGAGGGATTAAACCAAAATGAGTGTGGCGTTGGAAACCCCGCAGACCCCACCCCTCCCTCCGAGTGCTGCACTGGCGGGTCTTGCTTAAACCGCTCAATCTTCACTCGTTCACTCGACGCTGCTGCATCCCGTCACGGCGTGTTTATTACGCGCATGCACATCCATGTGACTCTCAACACCACCCGCGCTTCGCTGCTCGCTGCCGCTTGTGGGAAGCAGGAGAGCTACTCTACTTCTTGACTTGGGGTCCGGGGCCCTGCGCCTCGCTGCTCAGGAGATGCTTGGTCTCGAGGCCAGCACGCGCTCCGCCTCCCTCGATAAGCAGCGACATGTCCTTCCTGAGAATGTCAGCCCAGCCACAGCACAATATCTCGCTGCCCCATACCCCAGCTAGCCTCCTCTCAAGCTCTTCCCAGGCCAACTCACATCGGGTACATGCAGACGTCCAACGCACCGCGCCCGCCGCCGACGAGGTACTCGACGCCGTCGGGCCCCGCGACCATGGTGTGCGCGTACTGCGCGCCGAGGCCGCCCGGGAACCCGAGAAAGTCGCCGGGACCAACCTCGTGCTCCTCGACTGGCGCTGTGTGCGGCGTCGCAGGCTTGAGGCCTGCTGTAGGGAAGCCGCTGTCAAACTCCATCGCGGTCAGCCGCGCCGTCGCGCTGCCCTTGATAATGTACAGCCACTCGTACTCGTTGATGTGGTGGTGCATTTCCTGCTGCTCAGCGCACAACACTGGAGGGAGGCACACGCACGGTGGTCTCGGTGTTGGGGTCGACGCGCACATGGTGGATACCAATGTTCCTGTTCTGTAGGCCGGCTGTGGTGTCAGCCCCTGTCCGTCGTATCTCGTCCTCCACCTTTAGGGGTCACCTAGTGACCGCAATGCATGTCACCGCCACCACCACCACCACTCCCATTGTCGCCGTCGTTTGAAGCAGCTGACCAAGGCGCGCACAGAAGCATGGCTGCAGGCTGGTGACGTCATGTCCTGCCCAGGCCGCCCAGGCTGACTGGACTCCGGCCGTCGACTGCGGACCAGACGGAGCACCCGCGCCATCGATGCAGTCCCCGCCGCCATCGCCGAGGAGACCCGCGCCCGTGTTCTCTGGCTCTTGCCCCCACCGGCCCCGTCCCCACCACCGCAAGCGACGTCACGCACCCATGTCGGAGATGCAGACCGTGTTGCGGGCCGCGTTGCTGTTGAGCCAGTGCCGGCGGGTGATGCGCGCCGCGTCGATAGCGTCGGCCTTGACGATCGGGTGCGGGGGCTTGGCTGCCATTGGTGCTTGTGGTTGCGGTGGAGTGGATGAGCGGCGGCGAGGTGGAGCTTGTGGGCGGGTGGACGATGGATGGTGAGCAGAGATGAAACGACGAGGACATGGCCGGCCGTGTTCCCATTATAGCCTAGACTGGATCTCGAATCTAGACAGCCACCACCAGCAGAGCTACAGCGGAAACGACAGCCGCGGCACCAGTCTCACAGGCATCAGATACATGCATCAGCTACATTGCCCACTCTACCGTCCACCGTCTACTGGCAGCAGCGGCCGTCAAACAGGCTCTGGCTGCCCGACTCGGCGTGGTGCACGAGCGTCTGCCCGCGGACAGGGTACGTAATGACGTCGACCTGCTTGCGGTCGCCGCCGAGCAGGTACTCGACCTCCTCGTCGCCGGCGCGGAGCGCGTGCGCCCAGCGGTCCGCGGACGGACCGGCAGGGAAGCCCGCAAAGTCGCCCTGCTTGAGGGTCGTCTCCTCGTAGACGACGCTGTCGGCGGGGCCCGGGGTGAGCTCCTCAAAGTCGTTGACGAGTGTGCGCGCGAGCACGAGCGTGACCTCGCCCTTGAGGATGTAGATCCACTCGGAGCTCGAGAGGTGCGAGTGCAGCACGGTGCTCTCGCAGCCGGGCGCAAGGCGCACGCGGTGCACGGCGACGCCTGTCTCGTCCATGCCGGCTGGCGGTCAGCGGTCTCATTCCGTTCTGCCAGCTGCAGGCCGCTCAACGGGAAGATGGCCACGTCCAACGGCCGGGCAGACACACCCCCTACTCACCCATGTCCGAGAGACAGGCCGTGTTGCGCACAATGCTCTGGTTGGGGTACTCCTTGTCGAGGAAGTGGTGGTGGTCCTCCATCTCGGCGTCAATCTCCATCGCAGTGACGACGGGCCACATGGGCTCGTCGCTGCCGCCGCCGCACGCAGCACCGCAGTCCTCGCCGTGCTCGTGCTCGTGGCCGTGGTCGTGGCCGTGGTGGTCGTCGTGGGCGGGCGCCTTACCCTTGCCCTTGGAGGAGGAGCCGGAAGCGGACATTGTGGTTGTTGTAGTGGGTGGGGTGGGAACAAAGCGCAATGAAGATGATGCAACCGAAAATTATGCTGCAGAGTGGAGGTGGTCCCTGGGTGGCGAACTCTCTTGACTCATTCTGGCTGACGATCGTGTGGCTGCTCGACCCTCTCCTCTCTGCTCCCTCTCATCATGGCTTGTGCGCTCCGTTGTGCGCATGCATGCACCCTTCGTATGCAGCACAGAACATCCAGAGCTCGCACCGTCTCGATAAGAAATGTCCTGCATTGGCATGGAAATGTATCCTGCAACAGACTGCGGCAGCACCTCCAACACGCCTTACGCCTGCACGCGTGTCTCGAGCGCGACCTCGACGCGCTCGCGCTCCGTGGCCGCGGCCTCATACTCTGCAAACGTGGTAAAGTCAATGTGCAAGAGCGCCTCCTGGATCTGGCCCTCTTGGGATCCCGTGCCGACCATCTCCTTGAGGTGGTCCGGGTCGTTCTGGTTGATCATGAGCGAGTACGCGATGGCCTTGAGAAACTCCGTCTTGGTGGGGATGACGCGGGGGACGGCCGCGGACGGCGCCGCTGCCTCCATGTTGACAGTAGCCGGGGCCGTGGTGTCCTCGACAATCGCGCCACTCACGCCCGCGGTGCCGACAATGCTCGTCACGCCGGCGCCGCTCGCGACCACTGCGGAGGCGATGCGGGAGTAGGCGCGGCTCTCCGGCGTCGACATGGCGGCCGAGTCCCCCGCGATATCGCCGCTGGTAAAGTCCTCAAAACACTCGCCGTCGGGGAGCGGAAAGTCGACAAACGACACCTGGGGCGGCATGTCCTGGAAGTACGTGAGCAGGCCCGCGACCTCGCGGATGAGCCGGCGCCATGGCGCGCTCTCGAGTCCGAGCCCGCTGCCGTCCATGTCCTTTGGTCCGTCAAAAAAGTACACGTACGTAATATCCTGTGCGACGGGCGCGTCGTACTGGATAGGCACGCGCTGGGGGCCGGTAGTAGGAGTGTAGGTGAGGTGGGACACGATGCGCTCCGAGCTGCCCGGGTTGATCTCGGGCGAGTGCGGCGAGGCGATAGGCTGGATCGCGTCGGGGGGTGCCGTCGGGAAGACAATCTTTGTCTTTACGTCGGCGAACAGCTTGACAAACGCCTCCGAGTACGGCGTGCCGAGGTAGCGGACCGTCTCGAGGTGCTGGAACGCGTCGCAGAACCAGAGCAGCTGGAGGACGAGCGGATCGGTGGTGTCGACGCTGGCGCGGCGCTCGTGGAGGTTGGCGGCCGCGGGCGTGAGCGCGTCGAGCACCTCGGCAGCGAGGAGCTGGTCCTCGTTCTTGCGCTCCAGGGGCGGCGACCTGCCGTCCACCGAGGGCCCAGCGGTCCCGTGAATGTCCAGCACGCGCGTGTACTTGAGATGCGCCCAGCACGCCTTGGAAGCCTCCTTGTCCGCATCGTTGGCGTACTGCTTTGCCCGCCAGCCCATGTAGTTGTTTGCGGTCTCAAAACCGGGCAGCGGGGTACCGTCCGCGGCTGTGATCTGCAGCTGGTACCCCGCGTTGGAGGGCGCAAGGCGCAGCGCAATGTGGTCGTACCGGATCTCGGCCGAGCGGCGGTTGCGCAGCTTGGCGAGGAGGCCGCCGCCAGAGCTGCCTTGCGGGTTAGAGTGAGAGGACGCTGAGGGACTTACTGTCTTCCTTCTTGTGTGAGAAAAGACCCATGGTGTAGGTGGATGATAAAGAGTTGAGATGGGTGTGTGTGTGAGAGAGAGAGAGAGAGAGTACAACAGAAAGAGAAGCGATGCCAGGAATCCAGTGGTTATCAGAGAGAGAGTGGGTCGCCAGGAACCAGCCAGAGACTGTTCCCAAACACGACGACGATCCCACGCTGGGGGGAATAAGCCGAGCCGCCGCCGCCAGTGCCAGCGATACCACAATTACGTCACCACCTTAAACCGTCAAAACAACGTGGCTGACACTCTACGGCGCGACGGCGCGCAGCAGCGCGACGACGTGCAGCGCGACTACGTGCAGCGACGTGCAGCGATGGCGCATACGAAGGCCGTCCCAGGCGCAAAGGCGAGCGCAGCGAGCGGTCGATTGCGATCAACCGAGATACTGGTTGGGCCGCAGAGGGCTATAGCGAGGTGGTGGCTGTGTGGGTGCATGAACGAACGGCATCTCGCTTCCGCGACGAGACCCCAGCCGCAAGTGCAAGACCGAGTACTTGCTTCATGGCGGCCAGAAGTGGTGTGCGGCACTCCGCCAAGTCCTCTACGCGTGTGGCGAGGTGAACGAGGCGCCAGTGTCCCCATCGCCCGAGGCAGCTGATCCCAGCGCGCCACCGGCTCCCTCTGTCGTTGCTTCCTCGTCCTCCACTCGCCGCGAGGACACTCCCTGCGCACGTCCCCCGCCCACTGCAGCAACATTCCCTACTCTTCTTCGATTTGAGGAGACACCAACGGACTCGTCGGTCCCGGTTGCCGCCAGCTTGTCCCCGCCGACGCGACAGACGCGACAGAGGACCCGCCCTCGTTCGTCAACCCGCACGGCATCCCGCACGTCTGGTGGGGATGGACCGCCGCGACGTGAGAGCAACTGCTGCTGCACTCTGCTGTCCCTGCCATTAATCCTCATCGCTGCCTGCGTCTACCTCGTCTACAACGTCGGGGCCTACATCTTCGCCCGAGCTAGCCAGCGTCGTCGACGACCTTGATGAGCGACAAGGAGGTCGTTGCACTCGACCATTTCACCTCCCGTCGAGAAGACAGAAGCTCGGCGGGGAGCGAAACGAAAGCAGATCATACTGAGTCAAGATTACGATCGCGGCGAGTGCACTCTGCCGCGGTACTTGTGAACTATACAATAAATACAATATCAATAATACACAATCCGGCATGCAGGCATGTCGCGAGCTACGCCGCTACGGCTAAGGTTTCTTGGGCGACTTGAAGAAGCTTGTAATGGACGGCTGGGCCTTCTTCTCCTCTTTCGTGCGAACAATCTTGGTCTGGCGTCCGCCGGCGGGCTTGTCGTCGCGCTTGCGCTTCGGGGTCCCTGCTGGGACGGAGCGCTGGCTGGAACGCGGCGCCTCGTCGTCGGAATCCACCACAATGACCTCTGCTGGCGCCTTGTGAGGAGACGGGGCCGGTTTGACGTCGGGCTTGCGGTCCGCGGTGTCGGTCTCTGTCGCTATTGTGTCTGTGTTATCCTGCACCTCGGCCTTTATGCCCTCGTTCTTGACTTCGGGCTTCCTGTCCGCTTGAGGCTTTACGTCGGGCTTGACTTCTGTCTTGACCTCACTCTGCGGCGCAATCCGCGGCTTGACCTCCGACTTGACCTCCACCTTTGGCTTGGCCTCAGTCTTGACAGCCGCCTTCTGGAAGAAAGACTTGATGCCGTCCTTGCGCTCTGCAACAGGGAGAATGTAGTCCGCTTGGCTGTGTCCGATCTTGCCCACGGTGGGAACAACGGGGTATCTGCCAGTGTCAGTATCAGCTTCAAGTTTTTCGTTCGCTCAGCTGCGGCTCTCGCCTCTGAGACTCACGCAGTCAGGCCCTTGTAGCTCTGCAGCAAGTCTGCGGTGCCGCCCTTGCCCTCCTCCCAGCCATGCACCTCTCCGAGGTCGAGCCAGCGGGCAATCTCGTCCTCGTCGGTGAGCACGCACGGCATGCGGTCGTGCAGCCACGCAATGTCGGCGCTCGGCGTCGTGGTGATGATCGTAAACGTGCTGAGCGGCACCGGGTTGCCCGTAGGGTACGGCTCGCGGTCGTCGCCCTCCGCGGGCACAAACTTGGACGGCACGGGGGCCTCGTACTTGACCGTGTCCCACAGTCCGGCAAAGAAGAGCAGCGGCGGCGCGGCGGCCGTCGAGTCGTCCGTCAGAGGCAGACGCGTAAAGTTTGGCACCTTGAGCGAGCCCTTCTTGTGCCACTCGTAGTAGCCCTGCGCGGGGATCACGCAGCGCTTGTGCTTTTTCAGTGCGTGCCACATGCCGCCCGACGAGGGGTCGCTGATGTCAGCTAGAAGCACTGGGGCGCTAAGCGGATAGTCTCACTCACATCAGCGCCTCGCTGCGCGCGTTGATAGTGTTCAGAGCACCAGTTGGGGGAAACTTTGTCCAGTGGGGAATGAGACCCCATTGCCTGAGGGTCAGATAGGAGATCAAAGGGCCCATCTTACATTGTTTCGATCATCGCCTCTCCATTTGAGGGGTTCCTGCGCACGACGGGTGCGCGCTGCCTCGGGGCAATGTTGTAGCTGCGCCGGTAAGACATTGGTGACCATCGGCAGAACACCAATCACTGACCTGGGCCAAAAGTCCTGCTCGCGCTCCCAGGTAATGTCCAGCTTGTCCGCCACCGGGTCGGTAGGGCGCTCCTTGTGCGCCTGCGACGAGGAGGAGGCGGCAGCCGACGACGAGGCAGAAGTAGCAGCAAAAGTAGATGCAGCTGCATCGTAACCTCCGTCGCGTTCGCCACCGGGGCCGCCGCCCCTCAGGCGCTGCGGGCCGCCTCCCCTGACGCGTCCGTCGTCGTCGCGGCGTCCTGGGAAGAGGCGTGCGTACTGACCCTGGAGGCCCTCGAGAAAGTCGACATGGGCTGCGCCGAGAGCGTATCGACCGCACATATTGTTTCGGAGAGAGTGGTTGTCGATGTGAGCGAGTGGGTGGATGGTGATGGCGAGGACGAGCATTCCATGTGCTACGGGGGAATGGGCTCTTACAACAACAACACAGTCAACCGGGGGCGGAGATTGACAAAATGTCCGCTGCCCATGACATGACCTCTCTTCGATCCCTCCTGAACCAGCAATAACATCAACAACATCTCCCTCAACTCTACTCTCTCCCTCTCTCCACATCGTCTCACACCATGCCCCCGCGACAGAGCGCGGCTGCGAGTCCGCTCCATGTGCAGCAGCCCCTCCCGGACAAGCCCTTTGTCGTCGGCGGCTCTTACCTCGTCACCCGCGGCGGCGTTGTTAGTGAGTGCCGTTGCCATTGTCGTAGCCTCCCCTTTAGCTCAGTTTTGGCGACCTGCCGCCCAACTGACACCCAGAACCCGCAACGGTCCTCAACTCGCGCGTCTCGCGCACCGGCGCGCGCGAAGCGTACATCTCCTTCGCAGGCGAAGACAAGCGTCTCGACGAGTGGGTTCCCAGCTCGTCGCTCGGCGACGAAGTCGCGGCCGCCGGCCCGAGCCGGCATGCGGGTATCCACGACAATGGCGTGAGCTTTGTGCTTTCGAAAGTGCCGCAGGAGCTGACAGCAGGACCTCGGCGCAAGCACGAGCGGCGCCGCGTCTCCGCTGCTGGTGGACTCGGAGCGGTCGACCCCCGAGCGCGAGCACGAGATTGTGACGCGCGTGCGCAACTTTGAGGACGTCCGGTTCGGCGAGTACCTTATCCGCACGTGGTACTACTCGCCGTATCCGATGCAGGTCGAGGGGGCGGGCGCGGCGGCGCACCCTCCCGCGGCGGCAACGCCAACCGAGCCGTCGAAACGGGGGAGGAAGCGCAAGGACGCGCCGACGGAGGATCCCGGGGACTCAAAGTCGGCGACGCGTCCTGCGGGCCCGCGCACAGCGAGCGACGTTCTCGCGGGCGGTGTGGGCAAGGACGGAGAAGGCGCGATGGGCCGCTTGTGGGTTTGCGACGTGAGTCTAGCTCTCAGCCTCAGGCAAACGCTGACGGCAGTTGTGCTTCAAGTACATGCGCACACGCGCGGCGTGGGATCACCACACCGTGGGTAGTTCACTGCTGGCGTCTGCTAACCCATCAGAGCAGCTGCAAGATGCTCCAGCCGCCTGGACGCAAGGTGTACCAGCGCGGCAGCTACACGATCTGGGAAGTGGACGGCGCCGACGCACAGCTCTACTGCCAGAACCTCTGTCTCTTTGGCAAGCTGTTCATTGACCACAAGGTGAGCCCCGCTTGCCACTGCTCCGCTGACCCGTGCAGTCGATCTACTTTCACGTAAGATTAGACCGAGTGGTTTGGCATCTGACAGCAGATGGAGAACTTTCTCTTCTATGTGCTCTGCGACGCCGCCACGTCGCGGCGCGACCAGGTGATGGCCTTCTTCTCCAAGGTGGGTTGGGTCGACAACGTGTCTCTAACCGCCAGGAAAAGCACTCGTACGACGACTACAACCTCGCGTGCATCGTGACGTTCCCCCCGTTTCAGAACCGCGGTTTTGGCAAGCTGCTCATCGAGTTCAGTGAGTTTCTACAAAGCTGCTTATCGGGTTCTAACTCTAGGCTACTACCTCACACGGCACCCGAAAACGCGGTCAGCGTCTGGTGCGCCGGGCACGCCGGAACGGCCGCTATCTGACCTGGGACTCAAGGGCTACATGGCGTACTGGGTGGCCGTCGTGCTGCGGCTGTGCCGTGCTCTCGTAGCAGAGGGAGCCGCGACGCCGGCCCCAGAAACGAAGCCCAGTGCGAGCGAGGGACGCACGCTCCGTGCGCGCAAGTCCGCTGTCGTCGCACCGGTGCAGAAGGAGACAACGATAGTGAATGGAGTCGGTGAGTCAAGTATCAATGATGCGATCTGATGCTAACCTGGCCAGAGCTTGTCAAGCAGCCGGAAGGGTCGCAACAGGGGCAGCACGCGGTCGTGACGAGTCTGAAGGACTTTGCCCAGGCGTGCCACCTGCGCGTCGACGACGTGCAGCTCACGCTGCGCGAGCTGGGGTTCCTGCGCTACCGCCGCAGCATCCCGCCAAAGCCCATCGACGTGAGCTCGGACTCTGCGGCGGACGGCGAGCTGAGCCTCGACGACCACGACGACGAGGTCACAGAGTGGACGGACATCGAGGTCGTCATTACGCGGGATGCGGTCGACGAGCAGTGGAACAAGTGGCGGGTGCGCGAGGCCGGGGTCCTGGATGAGAAGTACGCATTGTTAGATAAGTACTAGAGCGATAGCATATGCATGGGACGAGCAGGACGGCCATCAGCACGTCGTTGGATACATGAATGGGTACATCCTGGGGGAGTCTTGGTGACGGGATAAATTCTGAATAAATACGGGGCTGGATATTCCAGGCTGTGGGTCGAGAGGTAGTCATTGAGCTCACCATCTTTCGAGCCGCTGCTGCTGCTGCGACTAGTCACAAACAATCCACACCCGACACCCACATCCCCATCCACATCCACATCCACACCCTCCCAACCTCCCCGCCCCCCGCACCGGTACCCACTCCCCCGACCCCCAAAAGCACGGCAGCATGGCGGACGCGATCGCCGGCCCTTCGCGCGTAGCAACAGTCCAGGATGAGGCGGACGAGTACGCTTCGGCGACCGCCGTCGTGTCGACAACAAACGGCAGCGGCGCCGGCGCGAACGGCGCGGCCGAGGTCGGCGAGGATGGACAGGCGGTCGAGGAGTTTGGAGAGGACGGCCTGCCAAAGGACGCGTGCGCAACGCTGTACCTGCACAACCTGAACGAGAAGGTCCGGATAGAGGGTGTGTATCAACCTGCACGCTCGGGATGGCAAAGGGAAGGAAGGCAAGGACGGCGGAGGGGATAGACGTCCGGCGACATGGACGTCGGACGTCGGGCTCGCTGTTGGTGACAAGAGGACGGTGGGCTGAAGCTGCTGCCGCATTCATGTGAACAACAGCGGAAGGCCCATCCTCGCTCTCCACTCTGGCCTGCATACTCTCCTGTCCTCATCCTGCGACGCCAGCAGCTACCACAACTTTAAGGATGAAGCTGACCATCAGTCATGAAGCAGACGCTTGCGTCGCTCTTCAAGCCCTACCGCCCCGTGCTCCCCATCACGGCGCACCGCAACGTGCGCATGCGCGGCCAGGCATTCGTGAGCTTCCGCGACAAGAAGAGCGCGGACCAGGCGCGCAAGGACGTGAACGAGTTCCCGCTGTACGGCAAGCCTGTGGTGAGTAGATGCCTTGAGAGTATGAGTACGCGTTTGCGCAAGCCGAGCTGTGGCGGCGCATACACTCTCGACGCGCAGTGGGTGAAGAGAGATACCAGGTCGCGGGCGGCTGTGCAATTGTACGGGTAGCCGCTCCGGCGAAATGGCCCTCTCCCCGTCCACCAGTCGTCACCGTGTGTATTGCTGACAGCCAGATTATCCAGTTCGCCAAGAACCGTGCAGACGTCGTGGTGGAGCGCGAGGACGGCGGCGAGGCGCTCGAGGAGTGGAAGAAGGTCCGCCTGGAGGAGAAGAGTGAGTCTTGCTGCCGGTGCATGTTTGAAGTCAGCGAGCTAACGACGCAGAGGAGAAGAGGAGGACAAATCCCGTCCGCCTCAAGCAGCGCGCCAAGCACAAGGCGGGAGGTGAGTACACCGAAATGCAGCGGGAAGCTGACACCCGCAGCCGAGGACGCATCGGCGCCGTCGGCCAAGAAGCCCCGCCTCCAGATGCCGGACGAGTACCTGCCGCCGAACAATGTGCTGTTCGTGCAGAACCTGCCCGAGGGGACGACACAGGAGGACCTGCGCGAGGTGTTCGAGCAGCACCAGGGCCTCGTCGAGATCCGTACCATTGCCGCCAAGCGCGACATTGCGTTCGTCGAGTTTGCCGACGAGGCCACGGCCATGGTCGCAAAGGACGCGTTGCATAACTTTAAGATTGACGGCGAGACAAAGATGAAGGTACGTGCGAGCTCCTGCTGTGGGGTTTCACCGAACAGCAGGCAGAAGCTCTCGGTCCGGTCCGATAGATGCTGACGACCCAGGTCACGTATGCGAGGAAGTAGATGCAGATTGCGATGTATTGCTGTTTGTTTTATGGAAGCATCAGACACGGCCAGCGGGGTTTGCCTCGCCCTAGCTTCTCTAACCTGCAATGCAGTTCAGGCTGCCAGCGAGGTTGACACCTGGGCCAGGCGAGGGCAAATATGAGGACATGGGCGACATGCTGCTGACATTAAACACTGACGTCTCCGAACCATTGCCACCAGGCCGACATTGCGTCCCCCAACGTGAGTTGCATCATCACAAGATTGACGGCACGTAGTAAGGGTGTTAGAGGTACCGCAGATACAGACAAGGGCATGAACCACAGCACACGCACACAGGTCCACAGATCGAGGGAACCGACTTGTCAGCTGCCGTGGCTAGTGTGTGATACAGCATTGCTCGTGCGATGTGGTGGTGAGGTCGACAAAGTATACATGGCGGGGGGCGGAGACCGAGACCACTGTGGTGTGCAGTGAGAGCCAGCGAGATGGGGAATGAGTCAAGGACTGTGACAGCACCCACAACCACAACCACCGTTCGGAGACACACATTGTTTCGCCGCCCGATACCTTCCGCAGTCGCCCGTTCCATCCTTCTTCACTGTCGAAACTGTTGTTCCATGCCCCAAGATCTGGGATCCATATGATACCATGCCGCCCCCCCTGAGCCCTGCCGCCAAGCCACACCGGCGGTGTGTCGCGGAATCTTCTATCGGGCGCAGGCGGCCTTGTGGCAGGGCCCGGTCGGCTGAACGACATTAAGCGGAAAGGAGGCAGTTGCAATCACCGTGCCAAAGTCGAAGAAGCAGAACGCTCTGATTGTCGGGATAAATGGTACTAGGTACGGTCTTCGGACGGATCTGATTCTCGAGGACACCGAGAGTAAATGGAAACTACCGTCCTTGTTCTATTGTTTCCCAGCACAGATAAAAAAAGAAAGGCAGTTTCCAACGGCACGTGACTGGAGGTTTCTGGTCAGGAATGGAGGAAAAGGTCTGTGAACGAAGAGAAAATAGCACCAAATGCCAGAGTCGCAGATCGGGCCAAGCGGAGGCCTGTGCTGCCGGTCGTGAACCAGGTGAGATCGAAAGGGGGAGTGCGAGCTGTGGGTAGTGTGGCATGCGTTGCGTGTATCTCGCTGTCCAGTACACCCCGGTGGCAGCTTCAGATTATCGCAGCGGCCGTGGTCCTGTCTCCAACGGACGTGGCGTCAACCGCGGGTTGTGAGTGGAACAGCCTCGACAGCCCACAGCCGATTTCGGCACTTTTTCTCCCCCGATGTCAAGCCTTTCCAAGACCCAGGTACTCGTTGGCGGTGTCGCGAGGAGCAGAGGCGAGGAATAGAAATGGAACTCCTAGAAGACCAGGAGCTGATGTGGACGAGTTAGGAATCGAACCAAAGACCTTGTCAAGATTCTCGCCATCCGGAACCAAGAGGCGCCGGGGGAAGGTGCTAATGACACGCTCTACCAACTGAGCTACACGCCCGGGGATGTCTGGCTTGTTCAAAGTGCCACCGCGCCCACAGGAGGTGCCACTGCCCTTGCCAGATCGTGGGCAGGCAGCGGATCTGCATGCGGCGACTTGGGGTAAGGACAGTGGGCAACGAGTTGAGAGGAATGTGGGCGAGCGAGGCTTTTGTCCCTGAAGGTTGGTCGTGCGCTCTGCAAGTCATGGGTTCACGAGAGGAGACCATGTTGCTCGCATTCGTCCGCGGCCGACTCGCTACCAACGCATTCCGCCTCGCTAGGAGCACTCTCGTCACGGTATGCGAGCGCCTGCGTTGCTCGCAGAGTCCGGACCGCCTCGTCAACAGCATAATTATCTTCGCCACGACCACGGCAGTGCCACAGCTCGTAGCGCAACGTACAAATGCCTCGACTCGGGGAGCGGGTAAGAAATCAAAGCAACGTCGAGGAATGAAGGTCGACGGCGGAATGGCGATGCCACATCGATTGCCACTCTCCGTGCACCCCTGTTCCTCGTCGCTTGTCGCCAGGAAGTAGCTCACTATCGCCGGCAGCAGTTGGGGCGCATGATAATCGGGCGACGGCGGTGCGAGGAATGCCCCGGTGGCCTCGGCCCTTTGCGGCGGAATGCAGCAGGGTGCCCCGGACGATTTGGGAGCAACGGCGGAGCAACAACAGGTAACGTCGGCCACCACTTTAAGCTTGTAGACGACGTCTTTTGAGGACGGAGACGACGGTGCCTTTGGACGGAAGAATTGGAGGATTATCGCACGCCGAAGTTGGAGCGGATCATCGCCGAGATATCTATGCGGTCGGGGATACAGGGTGGGGTGCCGGCAGCGCCAGAGCTGGGTGCTGGGGGAAGCGAGGAGCAAATACGTAACAGGACCACGGAGACACGGCGCCACCGGGGCTATGTGATCGCGATCATGCCCCATTGAGCATCGCTGGAACGCTCGGAGGGCCCGACACCTGCGTTCTCGGCGTCGGCTGCGAATATCCGCAGCGGAGTAGCAACGGTGGACGGATGCTTTCGGAAATCGGATTTCTACTACTTCCAACGTCCTGTTGCTCTTGCTCACGACCGACTCGATCCCGCTGAGGAATGCAGCGGGAGCGCAGCTGCGGCTGCTGGCCAGCCACATGTGGCGCCAGAAAACGCACCCTTACAGCGCAGCTGCGGAGCCCTCGATGGTGTACACGCAAAGGCGGGCGTCTTTGGGACATGACTGGCTCCGAGACTTGGCAGTGGCAAGGTTGACTCCGAGATCTTATGGTTTAGTGCAAAGACCCAGTCATAGTTGCCAGGTCCTCGTTTGCCCCCCACTTACCGGATTTTCAGGCCCAGCGTGTTGACAACATACGACGCGAGCCTGACCAGATCCGTCACCAGGTTACTGAGCCTGCCGTACCTGCCCTGCGGATTCGCGGGATTGGCGCCGCCTCGGGGCCAATGCCGATACGTGATGCCAACCACTTTTGTAGTCTCTTTTTGCTTATTTTTTTTTCGGATATACGACGCGGAGAGGTACAGGTGAGGGCCTCCGTCTCTCTGGCCGACTGTTATCAGCTGCTCCGCGTGGATCGCTGGCGCTCCGCCGCGTCCGTAGTCCATTCCCCAAACACCACTCCCGCCGCCTCCACAACTGACGCGCCCCAGCCCATGCATGCATCACTCCACAGGAAACCTTGTGGGTCGCGTGCCGCGCAAGAAGAAGAGAGGAAAAAAAAAGAAAAGAACGGAGAACGAAAAAAACACACACACTAATTGTGGCAGTGACAACATCATCATTCCGCGCTCCACCGCGTTCCATGCACGAAGGCACTGGTCTAAAAGAGTCCCTTGTCGCGCGGCACTCCACCCACCAACGCGATCGGACATGGCGACGCTGAAGCGCGGAGCGCGAAGAGGACGGAACGCTATACCGCCATGTACATGTAGTATACAACAAAGATCTACTGCGGCAGCAGAGCAGAAAAGTGGTGGCCCCGGCGCTCCAATGTGGCGGATGTAGCAGATGGGCGTGCGACTCGGTACCCCTTTTTTTTACCCCTTCCGACTTGGCATGCCTGCCAACTGGCCTGTTCTGGCGGCGGCCGCAGATCTCCCGCGGACCGACCCGTAATCCATCGTCCCGCCCTAGTTTAGCGTTAATGGTGCCGGGCGATCTACGGCGCGGCAGGGGGAGTGTGGAGTCGACGGGTACAGGGAAAATTTCTGCTTGGAGAGTATGCATTGTAGATCTATATGCTGGGTCAGAGCATGCTCGTGAACTCGTTCGTGTAGATGTGATTGTGTTGTGTGATGTGGGTACAAGGTTGATACGTGGCTACGTGATACAGCGAATGCAAAGTGTCTTGCGATGGATGGGAGGGGCGATATGGTGAGAAGCAACAGCTCTTGTCGTCGAACGTGACATGGTGACAATGGGACTCGATCGTCTAGATCTATTCGCCGTTATCGAACTCTGTGTCATGTGTCGTTGACGTCGTCGGGATCACGAGAGAAGGAAAAGAGGGATAACAGCGAGCCCGTGGCCGTTACGGCTGGTTTCATTGTATGTCGTCAAGCGCGTCCAGCATGTGTGCCGGGCAGTTCATTCCACAGTCGAGTGGTTTATTCGTCTCGGTTGTTGGACAGCAATAGGTTCGAGACGTGGGGCCGCGACGGAGCAAAGTCGACAAAGTGGTCATGGTCGTCTGTAGGCGGGGCGGTTGACCGGCTGCGGTCAGGAGAGCCAGGCGACTTGGGAGAGGCCTTGATGGACATGGACAGCGGCGAGGAGCGTTTACTTCCAGGCGAGCGGGACGAGCGGTAGCGTGGCGGCTGAGGCAGCTTGCGGGCCTCGGCCGCACTCTCGTCGAGCATGAGGAAATAGTCGGCAAGGGAATCGAGGTTGACGAGCTGGTTCTGCTCTCGCCGGCTCTTGACAAAGTCCGCGGCGGCTGTGGCGTAGAACGGCGGCAGGTCCTTGAGGAACTGCAGGAGTGCCACCTTGAGAGTCGCCGATGTGGGCTTCGGGCCAAGTTCGTTCTGAATGTTGTGGAAAGCGTCCTTCCAGGAGACGGCCGGCTGAACACTGTGCGAGCCACGCGAGCTGTACCCGCTGCTTGCACCACTGTGGTTGCGGGCGTGGCCTGAGCGAACCGAGCTCGTGTTGGTGCTGATATGCCTGGCGCCTCTGTCGTCGTCCAAATCATCGAGCATGCGATTATCCCTCATGCCGTTGTCGCCGGAGCGTATCACCATTATTGTGGGAGAGGCGCCGAGGCGGCCTAGAGTTGCAGGTCTGCTGTAAGGGCTAGTAGCAGAATGCCGCTGCACACGGGTAGGACTGCGATTCGGCGCGGCCGGATTCCAAAAGCGAGTCTCACGCGAGACTGGTCCAGCGCTGCGCGACACGATGGCGGTTATGATGGGGGTCGGGTGGGGAGAGGGTGTAGCGGCTGATGTGTAGTGTGTGGCCGCCAGCAGTGATGATCGGGCCAGACTGAGCTGGGGTGATGCTGGGAGGCGAACTGGGTAGTAGGGGTGGAGTGGTGGTGGCTGGGGATGGGGTGGATTGTTGTGGTGTGGTGTGGTGCGCTGTGGGGTCGGGTGGAGTGGTTTGGGTGTTTGGGAAGTGGTAGAGTAAACAAGTGTAAAGTCGTGTGGAGAGAAGGGAAAAGTAGTGAAATCTTGGCGACAGGAGAGACCTTTAAAGAGCTTTTAACGAGAGCTGGGCCGAGCTGAGCACGGGCGCGTGCCACACGATCGAGATATGCGGCGGCGGCGGCGGCGCGGCGGAGGGGGAGGGAAAAGTTGAAGGGGATGGAGGAACGGTCGGTCGGTCGGTCGTATCGACCCTTAGACGAGGTGGACTAGTCCCCCGAGCTCAAAGTCTCTCGTGTCCAACTGGGCATGTGTTCAGGCACGTGTTGGGCCAAGATGCTTTGGTTCTCTGTAGGCTCGGAGTTGAAAGCAGAGCAGGAGGCAGGGCAGGGAGGGGCCGGGGGGGGGAGGGAAGCAAGGCAACAGGCTGACACCACTCACCCGGCCACCCATGGTCCGCTCTCTGTACCTCTGTGCTGCAGGCTGGCTGGGGCTCAGTGGTGGTGGTGGTCTTGGCTGGCTGACATTTGATCATGTGCTCTCTCTCTCTGTCTGTCTCTTGGCCTGGCCCATCCACCACACTACTCGTACTGTACTACCACAGCATGCAGCCACAGTTACACATCACGGCAGCATCAGCCGACGACGACGACAGCAGGTGCATATTCCAGCGTTGTATTTTGTTTGCCACCCACGGAAGAACAGATGTCGGACGACAATAGAGCCACAGGCATGACCACACTAGTAATCTCAGGCACGAATTAGTAAAAAGAGACAATAGATCAATTAGAAAACCCGCTCTCCTAAACTCGGTAATACAAGAGTTATCTTTTTTTATTTCTATTGGGAACCAGCAACAACAACAATAACAATACCGGGAAAAATGCAGCCACATCTCTTGCTCTCTCCGCCACTCTATTCACACAAACATCCATCCTCGGGCTCCGAAAGGAAAAAAGAAAAAGAAAAAAGAAAAGCATGCTGCTGCTGCTGCTGCTGTCATCCACGCTGTATCAGCTTACCCCGGTCCATGAATGCAATCTATCAAGGAAGATCACACGAGGTCACGGAAATTAGCTCGGCATGCCGGTCAGCCCGTGATGCCACCTATCGCTCAGAGAGGCCAGTTGGCTGACCTCGTCCGAGAACCACCCCTCACGTTCTTTGGGTTTGGCCGTGTTTCGACCTACGCAATTGCAACATCTGCAAGCTTGGCAAGCAAACCCCAGCGGAATTGAGCACCTAGGGCCAGCAGTTTCTCTGGCCTGGACCTCGTGTCGTGACCTCGTTGCGTTCCCGCGACAGGAACGAGTACCCCGGCCATTTCCACCGGCCACCAACCCAGCAAGCAACAGCAACAACCCTCATCATCAATCCACGCGCCGCCTCCGTGCCGCGTGCCCGTAACCCACGCAGTGGTTCCCCCCCCCCCCCCCCCCACGTCCCAAATGCCATACAAACGACGTGGGTCAGTCAATGCGAAATCCACTCAACATCAGATCTTCGTGGAGGGGGGGAGGTTCAATGACACGGATAGTGCGAGATTGGGAGGTGCCAGTACAGGAAGGCAGCAAGACAGGTTGCCAGCGGGGTTGGTGGCGCCGCAGTGGCGTGATAGCGAGATCTCATACCCAGGTTCAAGGTAGATCCTGGCTTTTGGTGAAATTCCTGTTCCAAAACCTACAGGGCAGTCTCGTTCAGTCTTCCTGCCCTGTCCTGTCTTTCTTGGACAGCAGTCAGTGCACATGTTCAGTCACTCTCCCAGCTCCCAGAATCCTCGCTCAGCTGTTGGGGGTTTCGAGGGCCCGGGACCTGGTTGCCAGCTCTGCTTGCTTTCGTTTGCTTTGCTTTGCTTCTCTTTGCTCCGTTCTTGACGAGCTGACAAGGTTGCAAACCGAGAGATCTATACTTTGTTCCGGGTGAACGCCACCAACCGTCCAGGAAAGGCAAGGCAAAGCATTCTTCATTCTCCGGAAGACGGCCAGAATTCTCGGAGGCCAGGTGGTGGTGCGAAGAGGGAGACGAGGTGATTCATCGTGGGGGAATGCGCATGTCAGGTCAGTCTTGTGGCCTGGTCTGTCCACGTTAGACGCAATTATTGCCAGAGTGAAACCTGTTGGCGCTCTGGCGTCGAGGCGCATCTGGCATCGGTGGCTCATCTGGCGCACCGAGCTCGGTCATGGATGGGGGATAGACCGAGAAGGCCTGGCGGGCTTGGGGCACGTCGGTCGAATGAAAGAGGTGGAGTACCTGCAAGGCTGTACATATTGGCAAGGGAACAGTGTGATGTGCGCAACCCTACCTAGCGGGCTGAGCAAAGACACCAGAGGCCAGAGGGGCCAGCGCCAGCTGCCGACATGCCACGAGGGGCCATAACGGTGCGGGGTTTATTACGGTCCTGGATTCCGTGTGCCGAGATCTCTTTTCGAGGGAAATGGAGCGGAGCTGATCCATTCTAGCCATTCTAGCTCAGCACCGCGGAGCTGTAAAGTTGGTCCCACAGATCCCCTGGTCGTCGCCCCGCCCGCCCGTCTGCCCGTCTGCCTGCCTCGCATACACCGAGTTTCTTCCCCTTGGAACTCGTGCCGGCGGGGCTGGGCTGGCTTTACACGACGTAGGCCCATTATTTCTCCCTCCTTGCCCGCCCGCCCAGGCCTGGGTCCAGGTTACTAATAGCCTGCTCATTGATGCATGCGGTGGCAATAGCTGCTGCCGTACATGTTCAACTAAATTAGCCCTATGATTACGGAGGAGGGCCGTTGG